>JZKD02S0171583.1:180226-191282 GCA_000966675.3 Picea glauca | reverse complement strand
AAAAATTGAAGACTACAAGATTGGAAATGATGAAATTATCATGTATAGGGAAAGAATTTATGTACCAAATTCTTAGGAATTGAAAAATATGATATTGAGATAAATGCATAATTTACCTTATGTTGGGCACCCAGGTTATCCAAAAAAAATTGCAGTTGTCAAGAGCCAATATTATTGGCCAGGCATGAAGAAAGAAGTTGTTAATTTCATTGCCAAATGTTTGGAGTGTCAAAAGGTCAAGGTCGAGCATAGACACCCAGTTGCTTTGCTACAATCATTACCCATTCCTGAGTCAAAATAGGAAGTTGTAACAATGGATTTCATCACCAAACTTCCCAGAACAAACAAGAAGCATGATTTTATCATGGTAGTGGTGGATAAGCTTACTAAAGCTGCCCATTTTATTCCAGTAAAGATCACTCAAAAGGCATCCAACATTGTTGATATTTGTATGAAGGAAATTGTTGGACTCCATGGTAAACCCAAGACAATTGTGTCTGACAGAGATCCAAAATTTACATCAAATTTTTGGAAAGGATTATTTAGGTGATTTGAAACAAAATTGAACTTTAGCACAACTTATCATCCAGAATCCAATGGACAAACAAAGAGGGTGAATCAAGTTATTAAAGATATGTTGAGGATGTATGTGATGGATAAACCATCAAAATGGGAATACTAACTACACTTAGTAGAGTTTTCTTATAACAATGGGTACCAAGCATCTCTAAATATGAGCCCATTTGAGGTGCTTTATGGTAGAAGGTACAACACACCAGTAAGTTGGGACAACACAACAGATAGAGTAGTGGTTGGACTAGAATTACTAACAGAAATGGAAGAGGAAATGTTGAAAATAAAATAGAATTTAAAGACTACCCAAGACAGGCAGAAAATCTAAGTTGATAAAGGAAGAACTCACAGGGAATATAAAGTGGGCGACCATGTGTTCTTGAAATTAAATGCCAACAGAATTTCACTGAAGTTGGGAAATTATTCAAAGTTGGTAGCTCGTCATTGTGGGCCGTTTGAAATCCTAGAGAGGAATGGGCTTGTAGCATACATGATTTCCTTGCCTGCATCAATGTCTATTCATAATGTATTCCATGTATCATTGCTCAAAAATTATATACCTGATGCTAATCATGTCATTGACTGGAATGTGATTTAGGTGGAGCAAAAAGGCACCTTTCAAGTGCATATGGTGTGCATACTGGACTGGAATATCAAGGAGCTCTTGAATCGAGCCATAGAGATAGTAAAGTTCCAATATACCTGGTACGGTCCTGAAGATGCAACTTGGAAACATGAGGATGCTATGCAGAAAGAATACCCGCATATTTTCGAGGATTTTTAAAATTTTGGTTGTATGTGTGTATATATTGCACTGAGGACAATGCATAAATAAGGGGAGGAAAATGTAATACCCCTAGGATGAACCCCAACTATAAATGTAAATACAATTGTATTAAGGCTGGTGTGTCGGGATGCAAAAAGAACAAGTATATCTGTGATGTAAATGTAAATGTATTCAGATGAAAATATTAATGAAAAATGCATCATTGTGTGCATACCAACCAGGTAAAAGAGTATGGGGGACTAAACTCCACTAGTTAGGGAAAGGGGGGCTAAATGTTAAGGATAAGGGGCTAATATAGGGAGCTTAAGCTAAAAAGGATTATTATATTAAAATTAATTAAAGTATAAAATATGGATAATTATTTTCATCCTAAGTTCTAAAGGATGGGGACAAGTGGGCCAAAGTAGCTCTAAACCTGACAAGTGTCAAGTTGGGCACATGCATACAAATATATTGGACTTGTGCATTTCCCATTCATTCCATTTTTCCTTCAATTACTTGATCATTCCTCCATTTTCCTGGACTCACAAATTTTAGTTGTCCATCATACCTCTTTGTCATGAACAATGCACATATACCTTACCCGAGCTAGTACTATACCTGCACTTGTTCCTGCACTTGGTTAACTAAAGAATTGGACTAAATAAGAAGGTTTTTAGGCTTGTGGGATACTTAATATATGGGTTGTCAGACCCGTGAGTAATTTTTTCTAAGTGAGAGACCTGTTGGGAATCGTTTTCCTGAAGTTGCCAAACTACAACTACAGGGCTCTAAGACTTCTTGTTTGTCCTGTTGTTGAAGCCCTAGAAAGGAAATGGGGCAGCCGAAGGACTGTTGAGTAGAGAAGGGGCACATTTCTTGGGGTGGGATAGGCATGTGGGGAATGAGGGACTATAGGCTGTCATATTGACTTGGCACCTGTGAGAGAGTTTTTCCTGTTGTCTGAGATACATCAGCCTAGTTAAAAATTCCTTTGCCTAGGTGGAATTTAGTCCTAGCTCGGGGGTGACCCACTGTTGAGACTGTTGAGCAGCATATTCTAAGGCTGGGAGGATCGTGGAAGTTTTTCACACATTTGGTGGTCTTTTTAACAAAGATAAGTGTCAATTGTGTGTGAAATTACATGCCGCATTATTATTATTATTTATGCGTTTATTTTATGGGGTTTTCCTGTGTGTGTGTGTTGCTTGTCTATTTCCATTATTATGTTGTATGAAACTGTGTATTTTCATATTTTATGTATTCTTTAAAATATTGTACACAGTTTGAAAATTATTTCACGTGGCATAGCCCAACTCGGGGATGGTTGTTGATGCTACAATAAAGTAAGGTATCCAAATAGTCAAGCAAGTAGTAGGAAGTGTGTGGTTGATGTGTTGAGGTGTTGGCCAGACCTTCCAACTCATTGTGGTGGAATGCATGACATTGTTATGTTCTATTATGTGGTCAATGCAAGGATGCATTTCATAGATGTGACCATGGGTATTAGCACCTTGATTTTTATTTTATTGGTAATTATTTGTTGGATTATGAAAATACGGTGGTGTTGAAAATGCATAATGATGGATATCTACATTATATATTTAATATGAATACTAGTTGAAGGTGTTTGAATTGTTATTTATTACAATTTTGAGATTAATTTTTGCAGTTGTTGCCAAATGTTTCAAGTGGAATTAAAGGAATTATTGAATGCATGTATATATTATATGGCATAGAAATGATTATGATAATAGCTGAAATCATGTGAGTATTTCTAACTCATGAAGTTGATAACACTTAAGGAGTTGTTAGATATTGCAATAATAAAGTTGTAGGTTAGATAGTTACATAACGATGAATTACAGAAAATCTTTGTCGAGGGAATAAAGTAAAAAAAATATTGATGGCTAGAAGAAAGAAAAGAACAATTGATAATGCATGTGTAGAGGATGATGGGTTCATTCCAATTAATATTGGATTAATGGAAGTTAGTGAATTGTTGTTGTAATCAATTCTGAAATCACCTTGTCAAACTTTGTAATTGTTTCCATGAAAATGAATATTTGTTATGATATGTTAACAATTTGTTTGGTTGATTGTAAATTGAGGAAATTGTAGGTAGAATGGTCTTGGATATGGAATGGATGTAAGCCCATAAGGAAGAATGATATCTACAGCTGCAAGAGCCAAACATAATGAGAGTAAACCTCACTCTTTGAAAAAAAAAAAATTGTATAAAACAGATTTGAGAAGTAAAAAATTGTTATGATATGCTAATAATTGTTCTGGATGAGTGAAGGATGAGAAAATTGCAAGAAGAATGGCCTTGGCTATGGAACTGTTGTGAGATATAATAAATCCTAATGCATGTTGATGCAAGAGACAAATGAATTATGAGTTGGAAGGTCATGATTGGAAATTATGTTTTCCTATATAAAACAGATTTTACATTTATGATTGGAAATTGTTATGATGATATATCATGATGAGTGTATGTGTGTAATACAAAGGAGATGTTGTCTATTGAATTTGGAAGATCGGGAAGAAGAGTATCAGAAGGAAATCAAGCTCAATGATAATGGAATGGAATGAAGAAAGTCCAGGGGACGTGTTGCAGCTAGAATTCATGGGACAACAACTATGAGAATCCTTGGCTTAGTGCACTAAAGCCTTAAAAATAAGTGGTACAACCTAAAGGACTACAAAGAAAAGAAGGGCGTGCACTTCCTTGGGTTGTGGAGGATGATGGGGAATGAGAGCTTGTTTCTTGGAATTGATGCCAGAAACCTAAAATTGTAAAATCATTTTGCATGTTTTGGGTCGGAGTGCCTATATATGCATGTTTTTAGGCCAAAGTGCCTATGTATATAAGAATTTGGCTAGATTGTCTTGTGGATAAAAGGTTGGAGAGCCTAGATTTGTAATATTAAGAACACCAATATGGTGTTATGCTCTGAGGACAGTACCGAAATAATTGGAGGGGGATGTAACACCCCTAGTTTTGACCCCAATGAACTAGAATGTATTATGTAAATGTGGAATTAGGTTGGTGATCTGATATGTTGAAAAGGGTAGGAGTGCCTACGAATGTAATCCTTCTATATATATTAACAAAATACATCATTGGCTGCAAGACAAATAAGGACAAGAGATAGGGGGTTATGATTCCACGGGAGAGGGGGATAAAGGGGCTAAGTCTTTTTATTATTATTTTATTCACCCATATTGGTTTTAATTGAGGAAGTGGTTACATGAGCTTCTTTGAGAAGGCCATGTGGTTCTTAGTTCTTGTAATTATATAAACCACTCTTTGGGTTGTTTGGAGGTTCACTCTTACACTCTTTCCTTTGGTTCTTCATTCATTTTTAATCATTCCTCCACTCTTGCTAATTCGTGTTCTCTTGGAATAGGCATGGAAATGAATGGTTTAATTTAGAGTGTCATTTCTATATGGATGTGAGGAATTATTGATCATCCCAAGAGGGAATGGATGCATCTGTGCATGAGATTAATAGTATTTCTGAAAGAACTATCCACAACTGAGAATCCTTGGAGTTTCCAACATGGATATTTCTTGACCAATTGAACTAGATCCCTTGAGAGAAATGGAATAACTTGAGGGACTGCATGGAAGAGAAAGGGGTGCATTTATTTTTCTTGTGCAGGCTGGAGGGGAAGAAAGATGGAAATCAAGATTGTTGTGTGGTTGGGAAAACATGAGTTCTTGTTAGTTAACTAGTGTGTTTTTAGAATTGTCCTAGGACTTGTCCTTGTAGATTCATAGCCCTGGCTCAAGGGTGACTCTATTGTTGAGAGTAAATGAACAAAAAATTCTGTGGTTGGGAGGAACGTCCTTGGTCCGCATCTAGTTGGTGAATATTTACTTGGAAATATAAGTTCTCTCTACGTTTTTTGTATAATGTATATTTCGTTGTGTATTTATTTATCTCTAAGATATATTTTTGTGTGCATGTTTGTTGGTTATTTGTTGTGCATGACACATTTTTCATTTATTAGATGGTTTAGCATGTTCTTGTTAATTTCATGTGTTGAATCCATGTTTTTTTATTTTAAAGAATGGAACATAAATTTGTAATCAGTCTAAGAGGGAAAATCTGGAAGTACCCGGGAAATGGGTATGTTTCAGATCTATATCGAACAGATAATTTTGTTTTTGTTTTTTGTATCGGCTACATTACAAGTTAGTTTTAGAGAATTTTTGTAGATAATTTTAAGGTAGTGTGCCCCATCCTGGTGGTTGTGTGTGTTACATTTGTTAAGAGAGATACCCAACATGATCACCATCTTCCTAAATTTAGTGGTGTACTCTTTCACACTCTGCCCTTGCCTCTTTCTAAAGTGATGCCAATGGATCTGTTGGTCCTCTACATAGCCAATAGTGTAGAGCTTGGAATTTATGAGGGTTTTTAAATACTCCCACTTAGTTACTAGTGGATCACCCTCTAGCCTAATTGTCTCTATGTGACTTTCCCACCAGGTTAGTGCATGGTCCTCAATTTTTTATTAGTCAAATGAATTTTTTTTTATATTCATCTATATTATGGACATTGAAATACACTTCTAACTATTGCAACCAATTATTCAAATTAACAACATTTATCTCACCTTGATAGGGTTTGATGTCCATTTTTACTTCCATTTTAAATAGAGGTTGTGAAGGAGTGATGGCACTAGAACTTGGTTTCTCTTTCTCAGGCTCTTTTCTCAAATCCTTTTATGGGTCTTCACTATCTCTTGGTTTCTCATCAAATCCAACTTTTGAGTTAGAGACACCAGCCTCCCCAAAAGGTTCAAATTTTGAGTTAGAGACATGTTGAGAGAGATATCATCAGCGTTCTCTTCCAGCCTCAAAAATCTCTCTTCTACTGCATATTGAGGATTGTCATGAATAGACTCATCTTCCATGGCTAGAATTTTGTGACCTCCTTCTTAAGTCAATTATTGGATCCTACAACTTTTCATAAATACCCCAAAGAAAATTGATCTGATACCAATATGATTTGTAAACTACCGTGGATATTCCACTAGAACAGTTTGTCACAACATATATTGTAGTATTATGAAATCTTAGATTATGCAATTTATTTCCTTAGATACCAGATTAATTATTACTATCTTATTGCCCAAATTTATGAAAATAACTAAAATGTGAAAATGAAAAAAGAGGAAAATGAACATACCATCCACAATAATGAACACAAGATGTATCCTACAAAACTAGATATGAGATAAAACCCAAATGGAAGGTGAGGCCTATGCTCTGACCTCTTTTCCTCGGTTATGAATGGAAAGTACAAAGAAAGGGATACTCACTATGGAGTTTTTTTTAACACTATGTATTGAATGGCTACTACAGAATATCATACCTCCTCTATTATGCTCTTAAAATACACTCCTAGATTCCCTTCTCAACTATTGTTACGGGATTTCCCCCCTATCACATTAGGTCATCTCACAACAGATGTTACACATCAAAATTCCACACTTAAGTATCTCACCCTAAGTGTCGCAAGTGTCATAAAAGTATTGTATGCACCTCGGTAAGCATTGTAAGTGTCGTCAAGTGTCATATGCACCTTACTAAGTGTCGCATGCACTTTTCTATGTGTTTATATGTGTTTTAACCCCTTGAAACCATCAAAGAACATTTTCCATGATCCCTAAGTCAGATTGGAGGACGAAACCCATCATTTCAAGGTCAGAAACACACTTTTACTTGAAAAATCGACCATTTTTGGGGCATTTTTGAAGGGTAGCGCCCTCCTGGCCATGTTGGGGGAGCGCTACCCCATATATCAACGTCCCCTTTACCCTATTTAGGGATCATTGATCTAGGATTAACACTCTATCACTAACTATGGGGGAGTGTTGATTTCGGTTAGAGGAAAATTTGGAGAATCCCGCATCTTTCTTAAGGCTAGCTCTTGGAGATGAGGTTGGTTTGGATCGATTTCTATCCTATGGCACTATCCTAGGATCATATCCTAACCTAAAGGATTCATATCCTAAACTAATCCCCAAATATACTCATGGTGGTTGAGCCTCCCAAGCCTATAAAAGGAGGCCTTTCCAAGGGTGAAAGAAAGGAGCTTTCAGGTATCAAACCTTTGATTTTGGAAGAGACATGAGGAAAATAATCAACCAAATTATTGTCATTATGATTGTGGATATTTCGAGCAAGGGTTTGGATGAGGAGGATTTGGAGAAGTTGTTGCAACACCATCCATGATTGTAAGTGTCTCTTTCAAGTTCTCATCAATATACTTGGCTTATTCCCTTCTAGTTTTTGTATCTTACATATGCTTATCTATTATAGATGAATTTGTTTAATCAAAAATGGTAGAGTAGGAGTTTCCTTGTTTCTCTTTGTTTTCTATGTTTTGTAGGTATCAAGCTATGTGAAGGATTTTGGACATCAAATTCGAATTGAAACATTGAGGACAAACACCAAAAATAGGTACGATCACCTTTTTCTCCTTCTCTCTATTTGGCTAGTTAAAAAAATATCAAAGGGATGTTAGTGTCCATTTGTATCCTTTTGTCTTGGTATTAGGGGTCTAGAATCCAAGGGGATATTCACCTGTCTGCGGGGGAATTTTCCTATAACAGAAATTGGTGACTCCATTGGGGAAGGACATTGACTTATCTTTCCTTGGATCGTCTAAACCTTTGCCTTGTTTGATCTTGTTTGATTGATTGTTTATGAAACTTCCCTCTTACCTCTTCTTCATCAAGCAATAGTCTTAGTTTGCAAGATACCAGATATAATAAATATGCAGAACAGAAATAAAATGCTAGAAATGGCAGAATAACAGTAATATAACCATCATAATCTCCACAATAACACAGAAATGATATAAGAACAACAACATAAATAGCACTTTGATTCAAAAATAAATGTTCAAAAGCCTCTTTGAGGGCGCAACCTCCAGTCAAACGACACTCTGTTACAATAATATCCAAGCTAGGGTTTTCATACCCTTGACCCTTATTTATACTAAATATGTCTATCAAGAGAAGCATCTAGAGGAAGATCCTTCTAGAAGAGGAAGCTTCTATTAGGTCTTATTACATCTTCCTTATTCTATTTTATTGAAAGGCCTTATTAATATTGACCTTTATTACATCCGAGTATATTGGTCTACCTATGTGTAGGTTAGGACCGTAACATGTCCACCCCCTTAAAAACAACCTTGTCCTCAAGGCTTGAGATGTGGAAATTGCTGCTGAATGGTAGCTAGTTCCCTAGTGGCATCTGTTGGAGTCGTATATTTCCACTGGACTAGCACTTCCTTGATGGTTCTCTGATGCAGGCAATGCTCATGCTGGTCCAAAACTGCTTCTGGCTGTTGCCAAATGGATCCTTCTTCAACTAACTCTGGAAGGTTGGTTTGAATTTGGCACCTAGTTCCAATCACCTTCTTTAAGCATGAAACATGAAAAACAGGATGTAGCTTCGACTGACTGGGCAGAGCTAAATGAAATGCGACTTGTCCCACACACTTGAGAACTATATAAGGACCATAAAATTTGGGTGCTAGCTTCTAACAATGCTCATCCTTGAGGGAATTTTTCTTATATGGTTGCAGTCGCAAAAACACCTGATCCCCTTCTGCAAATTAATGTTTAGAGTGACCTTGATCTACTTTCTACTTCATGCGATTCTATGCCATGACCGAGTTCTCTTTAAGGTTATGAAGAATATCCTCTCGAACTATAAGTGTTTGGTCAACCACCTGGACCTTCGAGGTACCCGATAAGTATGAGAGAACTAAAGGTGGCTTCTGTCCATATACCTCTTCAAAAGGAGTCATGCGAGTAGTTGTATGGTAGGAAGTGTTGTACCACCATTCGGCTAGGGGTAACCATTGAGCCCACTGATGTTGTTTTTTAGAGGCAAAACACCTCAAATATGTTTCTAAACATTTGTTGACAACTTTCGT
The DNA here is from genome assembly GCA_000966675.3 of Picea glauca. NCBI lineage: Eukaryota > Viridiplantae > Streptophyta > Pinopsida > Pinales > Pinaceae > Picea > Picea glauca. The sequence continues at coordinate 181,976 of JZKD02S0171583.1, read as the reverse complement.
TTGACCATCAGTCTGGGATGATAAGTTGAACTGCGATGAAATTGGGTGCCCTGTAGCTTAAACAGTTCTTGCCAAAAATTGCTTGTGAAATTTGGGTCATGATCAAAAACAATAGAGTGTGGCATGACATGAAGCTTGAAGACCTGGTCCATGAAAATTTGAGCCACCGTGGATGCAGTAAATGGGTGTTGAAGAGCGCAGAAATTAGCATACTTGGAAAGGCGATCCACAACCACCATTATGACTGATTTATTCCTCGATTTGGGTAAGCTGGTAATAAAGTCCATAGAGATATCCTTCCAAATAGCAGGTGGAATCGGAAGCGGTTGTAGTGTGCCCGGAGGTTTGACTGTTTCTCCCTTGTTGTGTTGACACACCTCACATTCAGTGACAAAATTACAGATGTCCTGTTTCATACCATCCTAGAAAAAAGAACGTTTGACCCTGTCATATGTTTTGGTGAACCCTGAGTGCCCCTCTGTGGGTGTAGCATGAAGCTCAAAAAGCACCGTGGATTTAAGATTTGATTGTTTACTTAAATACAAATGGCCTTTGTATCGAAGCTCATCCTGGAGCCAAGAGTACCCTAGGGGAGCTGGAGATTTGGTCTGCAATTGCTCGATCAGATGTGAACTTTTGGGATCTTGAAGCCATTCCTGGTGCATAGCTTGGAGCCAACCGAGTACAATGAAGGAAAGAGAAAAAAGGGATCCTTCTTCTTCATATTTTCAAGACAGTGCATCTTCCACTACATTGACTTTTCCCTTATTATAAATGATCTCATAATCATATCCAAAGAGCTTATTCACCCATTTTTGTTGCTCTGGGGAGGAAATGCGTTGTTCCAGGAAGTACTTGAGGCTTTGATGGTCAGTCTTAATTTGGAAGCGTTTCCCCAAGAGATAAGGGCACCACAGATCAATGGCATGCAGAATAGCCAACATTTCCTTTTCATAATTGGGTTTGCCCAGTTTCCTTTCAGACAGTTGCTTGTTGGTGAAGGCCAAAGGTCGGCCCTCTTGCATAAGGACAATGTTGATTCCTTTCCCTGAGGCATCACATTCCAACACAAAGTTCTTAGTGAAATCAGGAAGGGCCAGAACTGGAGTGGTGCACATGGTCATCTTCAAGGTTTGAAAAGATTGAGCAGCGGCTAGAGTACAAGTGAAAGAGTTCTTTTTGAGGAGAGCAGTAAGAGGTGTTGCAATCTTTCCGTAGTTCTTAACAAACTTGCGATAATACCATGATAAGCCCAGAAATCCACGCAAGATTTTGAGAGTCTTTAGGTGCGGCCAGTCTTGCATAGCTTCAATCTTTTTCGGATCCACCCTAATTCCATTCTTGTCAACCAGATGACCCAAGTATTCTACTTCTGAGGCACCAAAAGCACATTGAGACTGTTTCAGGAAAAGTTGGTGCTGAGAGAGTAGATGGAGAACTTGATCCACATGAGTAAGATGGCTTGTCCAGGTTTTTCTATAGATGAGGATATCATCAAAGAAAACTAAGACAAAATGATGGAGAAAGGGATGGAAGACATCATTCATGAGGCTTTGGAAGGTGGAGGGGGAATTACACAAGACAAAGAGCATAACCAAAAACTCATAGTGGCCCTCATGAGTGTGAAAGGCCATATTGGGAATGTCTACCTCTTTCATACATATCTGGTGATAGCCCGAGTGAAGATCAAGTTTAGTAAAGAATTGGGCGCCACTCAATTCATCCAGGAGGTCATCAATGACAGGAATGG
>JZKD02S0171583.1:116013-158413 GCA_000966675.3 Picea glauca | reverse complement strand
CAGATAATGAATATATATAGCTAATTACAATGGGATGATATTCATTCGATCAGCCATCAATGTGCCCATATTTCCTACAATGTTTTGTAGTTGTTTCTATTAAAATTCTTACAGGACATATGAGGCAACATTTTTTGCAAGGGAAATAACATCTACCATCACCCTTTTCACCCGCTTTACTTTTTTCACCACCTCTAACTATATTATGTGATATTCTTTCGCACAACTTCCGTACAAAAATATCCTTTTGGAACCGTCGTTTTTATAGCAAGATTGTCACAACATATTTAAATCGTCAAATATTTATAAGTCAATTTAGGTCACAGTTGTCGCAATTGCAATGACCGTGACCTAAATATTTATTTTTTTTTACCGATTTATTTGTTATATTTAGGTCACTTTGTCAAACACTGGAACGGTTATAACGGTCATATCGTCGCTCTTGTGACAAACGTTTACTATATCAATTTAGACTTTGTAAAAATGTATAACGGTCAATATGGATAGTATCAAAAAGTGTAATGGTCAATAGTGAGCATCTCTCTTGCGACAAAAACACAAATTCGTCGAAATAGAGGCAATAGTCCACCATCTTGATCATTGTTGAAAAATAGATGAAATCTTAGTTTCATCGATAGAGCGACAAATATGGGGTGGATTTAGATCAAACTTGAAAAATTGAACTTTTTCTCTTGAATTTTGCAATGAAAGAGTACTTTCGTCGCAAGTAGTCGTCACAATTTTTTCAATATGTAGTAGTGTCTACTATGCGCAATCTCCAATGGATTTCCCTGAAAACCAAACCGTCGAACCACTTAGGAAAATCCAACAATCCACCTTCTCTCAAATGATCTACAGCTGAGAATCACTCTGGGACTTCGGAGGATTTTCCTGTTTAAACACCACACAACCCTCAGACTGTCGAAACTCCAAATAGGATGATCTGTTGACACGTGTCCTTAAACATGAATGGTCCAAATTAACTCTGGTGTTTGGGACTTCAGTTCTTCAGGGGGAATTCCATTCTATGCACACTTTAACGAATTTCTTCAAGCTCCGAACCATCGAACCTCTTGGGAAATCCAACGACTCTCCTCCTCCTGGATGATCTATGGTTGTAAATCACTCTAGGACTTCGAAACTCCAAGACTTCGGCCCCTTTTCTCAACAAAATGTAAAATTTTCTGAAGTCACGAAATCCGAAGGACTTGGAGGTTAACGATCGTGCATCATTTTTAGATCTGATGGTTGGGAGGGGTTTGCCTTACCCCCACACAGATCCCACAGCTCAAATTCAATCTTGTGGTTATCAACCATTATTACTATGATAACCGATCCACCACTCATCCTAATATTTCCATTACCACCCAAGATCTCTCTTACGCCCCCCTCGCACTTTGTACATCAAATCCCTGTGGAATTTTTTCTTCAAATTCCACATTTGTGGCCCATCCAGGTTCAGTGTTGAAACCATGGGATCTGATACCAATTTGTAAACACCCCCAGCTACCCAAGTCGGGGCATGCTACCACCTATTTGTTGAATTTGAGCTCTAATACCAATTTGTAACACCCGAACCACCCAACTCGAGCCATGATACCTCGTAGAACCACTTACTTTCATTTGAGGAATATATCAGACTTAATAAATTAAAAACAAAAACTACTTTCTATTAACATACATTTATAATGTATATTCAAATATACATAAACATTTTTCTACAACACAGATCCTTGTGGAATTAACAATAAAACATACATGCAGCAAACACATGCAATTATTATAAATAAGGGACATGTACTTAAAAATAGCATGTGACATTAACACAATTGATACTTATCTTTTAATTGATGTCCACCAACTATGTGCAGACCTTCCACAAACCTCCCAGCCTTATACCACGCTTCTCATCACTCTCAGCAGTGGTTCACCCCCGAGCTGGGACTAAACTCCAGCAGAGCAAGGGATTCCTAAGCTAGGCTGAGACTATGGGAAAACACACAATACAACAAGAAGGATTCTCTCTCAGGAGCCCACTTACGCCCACAACTCAGAGCCTCTCATTCCCCACATTCATGTCCCACCCCAGGAAGTATACACCTTCATTGTCCAATAGTCCATCGGTTGCTACACTTCCCTTCCAGGGCTTCAGCAACAGGCCAGATAGGAATTCTTAGAGATCTGTAGTTGTTGTTGGGCTCCTTATAGGAGACTTCACTTCCCCAACAACCTCTCTCACCTAGAGATAGTTACTCACAAGCCTGACAACCTACTTCTTCAATCCACGGGCCTCAAAACCCTCCTCTTCAAACCATAGGCCTGACAACCTCCTTCTTTTGTCCATCTCCTAAGTCAAACGGGTAAGGTAAATGGAAGCAACAGAACTTGGGTATGGCACAGATGATGGCAGTAGCAGAAAATTTTAAGGAAGGGTATAGGCTCAAGTGAGTAGTGCATGCCAGTTACAGAGGTCAACGATGGAGGCGTTCAATGATGGATAGAATGATTGTTTCCTAAGTGCCTGAGTACATGGGTAGAATGGAAAGAATGTTGAGCGAACCCCCACAATGAGTTGATTTCTCACATAAAATTGCATGTCCTAAACCAGACACCTGTCCTCATGAAGCTGCATGAGCTCCACTTCTCCTTCATTCCCCTTCCCACGGGAACTTAGGATAACATGATTTATTTCCCCAAACCTTAGTATTTTAGGAAAACATATTATAATACTCCCTTGGGGTTAATCCGTCAAGCTTAGCCCCTTTTTCCTAACCTCTTATCCCCTTCCCCTACCTAGTGGAGTTTATCCCCCCTTAACTCTTTATTTGTGGTTGGTCTACATACAACGATGTATTTTATATTAATGATATGCATAATTACATATACAAAAATAGCCTCACTGGCCTAACATCACATAATCCTCCTAGCTTATAATCACTTGAATCACTAGCCTACAAAACATGTTTACAATTCAACAGGGGCTCGGCCTTGGGGTATTACACCTAGGTCTAGTCAAATTTTCTTGACTTTTGAGGCACAATGATCGTGCATCAATAACTGGTAGGAATGCATAAGAAAATGGTTCAACGATGCCAAGTTGAAGCCAAAATTAGGCCTAGAAGCGCGAGCGGTTAATATGCAATGCCATTACAAATCAACAAAATTTTGGAATCCATGTGGGTAGATTAGCTAAAAATATATTGAGAGAAACTCATGGGGCCTCAATGCAAAGACATGGAAGGGATAAATAGGGCTTCTGAGCCTGCTAAAACAATTGCAGCATGGGTTTCAAAAATTCCAGTGAGGTACTAACTAGAACACCCATGGAGAGGTAAAATCTACCATCCATAAACAACTTTAAAGTATCTTGAAGTTATGATGCCGAAAAAAAATCAGGTGTATCGTATGGAAGATATGTGAATGATATGAAGAAATGAATTATAAAGGTGGAAATGACCCTACCCTATATTCTAGTAAGAAACATACTACATGATGAAGAATCTGAAGAGGTGTTGACATATGTATCAGCATTGTAAATGTTTTGAACCTGCACAAAATAGATCTAGCTAGAAAATACCACACACATTTGTAGAGAGAAATTGAGAAATAAGAAGCAAGAGAGAAAGAATGGAAGAATTCTAATTAATTGTAATGAATAATGAATAATTTACACATGACAGACTCTTTATAACTCAACCAATGTGCATTGGATGAGAAGATAATGCACCCTAGTGGTGGTCTAGAGTGATCTGGACATACACCAGCAGTTACGAGAGTAAACTACCACCTATTCTAGTCACTTAGGCAGTTATGAGAGTGAATTTCCACCTAGCTGAGTTAACTAGTCTACAAGTCTTTAGTTAACTGACTGAAATATAGTGAAGTGAGGAGGAGATTAGTGAATCATGGGTAATGAGTTAGAAAAACAGGATCGTAGAGAAATAAAATAAAAAAATGTGGAAATAAAACACAGAAGATACATGATACAATAGAGACACATATATACATGGTTCACCCAGTGTGGGCTACATCAACCAGAGAAATTTCCAGGTCCTTCCTTTATTATTATCCAGCAAATGAAGGAATACAACCTACAACAAACCCGTTGTAACTTCCTCTTCGTTCTCTCATAGTATCCTATCTCAAAATACAATATTCGTTATGATACTTAGCCACAATACATTTACCTCATAAAAGAGGATTGCCTTCTAGGGAAACAAACCCTAACATAATTTCTACCGTTAGATATGTGACTTTATAATGAACGGTCCATATTTACAATGAAATTACAATATACATTTACAAGGAAATTTTTTTCCTTCGGGGACCGGCTTGCCCCCAGACCCCGCAGAGGGGGTAACCCCCCTCTACACTCCCCCGCGTGGAAGAGTGTACATTCTTCTAGGGTGTAAAGTCTTTATGGGGTATAAACATGGCTGAAAATAAGGACCTCTAAATCAGGAAGATAATCAGGCTCCACAACCAAAATAATGCGTCAGTATGGTAATGATACCAAGGCTAATGTGCATTAGCTAGTGATGATCCAAATGTTGCATGGTGACAAAACCAATGCAGCATCTAGACTCCACTCAACTAGTCAAACTGAAGTGGAAACTAAAGAGAATATTCTCCCTAGAGGAATATTCTTCCTAAAATATAGGAGATTGGATAATGACTAATAATGACTAATAAACAAGAAAAAACCTTAGGAAAAAGAAATCCTATGTGTGTGTGAAGTAACTCCAACACCCCTCTTGAACATCACTATGGTGAAAATAAAGAATGGGTCCCGGAAACGAGGTTTTTTAGGTACACAAATACGAAAGATACACTAAAATAAAGTGAGAAAAGAGGGAAAATCTCATGGGAAAAACCCCCCCTCAAGGTAGAATGTATGTAAAAAAATAAAGAACTGACAGTTGCTAGGAAACTGTGTCCTTCACTCCAATATGTCTTCGTAGAGAATGGAACTTCTACTCAGTGAAGGATTTGGTGAAGATGTCTGCCATATGTTCTGCTGAAGGAAAGAACTTTTGGTCAATGATCCCCTCATGTACTAAGTCTCGGATGTAGTGCATGTGGATCTCGATGTGCTTCGTCCACTACCTCTGAACTGGATATCTACAAAACTTCAGAGTGCTCTGGTTGTCACACCACATGACAATCGACCGATGAAACTGAATGCCCAACTCAGTGAGAAAATGTTGTAGCCACATAGCCTGAATGGTTATTTTAAATACCCTTTTGTACTCTGACTCGACTGAAGATAGAGAAATGGTAGCGTGCTTCTTGCTTGACCAACAAATAGGCCTAGTACCAAGATTGAGTGAGTAACCAGATGTGGAATTGTGATCAGTGTTATCGCCAGCCCAGTCAGAATCAGTAAACTCGATGAGATATAATGTAGAGTCTATTGCATTATGAATCTGAAAGGTGATGGTTCCATGTATGTATTGAAGGATACGCTTTGCATCCTTCCAATATAGATCACGTGGCTCCTGCACGAACCTGGAAACTGTGCCAACTGCATAGGAGAGGTTTGGTTTGGAGTGTGTGAGATACAACAATCTCCCCACTAGATGTTTGTAAAGTGTGTTGTCAACCAATGGAGTGTCCCCACCATCCTCAAGTTTGATTGTTGATAGGAAAGGACTTGAAGCATACTTGCAGTCTATCATGTGAAATATCTCAAGAAGATCTTGTGCATACTTGGCCTGAGATATTTTGATGCCTGATGCATCCTGACTGATCTTGATTCCAAGGAAGAAGTGTAGAGGACCCATGTTCATCAAAAAAAACTTGTCATGTAGAATCCTCTTGATTGCAGCAATCATTGAAGTCGAGCAACTGGTGATAAAAAATCATGAACATATAGAACTAAGAGTAGAAATGAATCATTCATCCTGAGCATGTAGACATTCAGGTTTGATTTACAACATACAAAGTTCTGTGACAACAGGTAGGAGTCCAATCCATCATGGCATACCATGCCCTCGGAGCCTGCTTGAGGCCATAAAGGGACTTCTTCAGTCAACATACCAAAGATGATTCCTGCATAAATCCCTGGGGTTGCTCCATATATATATCCTTGGAGAGATAAATGTGAAGAAATGAATTCTTCACATCCATCTGATGGACTTCCCATCCCTTGGTTGTCATAATGGAAAGTGCCAATCGTATGGAATCCATCTTCTCTACTGGAGTGAAGGTCTCATCATATTCAATACCATGCACCTGATGAAAGCCTTTGGAAAAAATCCTGGCTTTGTATCTGCTAATCTATCCATCTGTTGCACTCTTGGTTCTGTAGACCCATCTGCATCTAACAAGTTTCCTTCCAGAAGGAAGGGAAACTAGATTCCAAGTTTGGTTCTCGAGGAGGGAGTTGTACTCCTCCTGCATGGAGGATTCCCAAAAGGGATTTCCAGCAGCCTCACCATAAGACTATGGATTTGAAGACTAAACCAAGAAGAGATGTCTAGAGATCAATGTTTCACTGGCAGTGAGTGCAATAGGAGGCTCCTCTAAATCATATCAAGTCCTCCTAGTATTGGTTGGATCACCAACATGATCCCTTGCATCTTGTAGAGTATTTTGTGCCCACTTGAGCCTTTGTTCTGGATCTACATCTACATATGGATGCTCTAAATCTGCATCTGACTGTACTGACTCTATATTTGTATCATCTGATTCCTCTGAAGAAGAGTCATCATTTGCATGCTCATCGTCTAGGACAGGTGGAAGAATGAAGGTGTCTGGATGTGGTTGTTGAAGTACATGTGAGACACTTTCCTCGAATTGGACACTTTTCTCAATGATGAGTCGGTCCAAGGAAATATCAATAAGTCTATATCCCTTCACACCATTGGGGTATCCAACAAAAACACACTTAGTGCTCTATGGATCAAGTGCCTTCCTCTTTTCAAAGGGAAACCGAGCCCATGCACATGAACCAAAAATACGAAAGTGGGTCACTTCCGATTTGAGGCCACTCCAAGCCTCATAGGGGGTCTTAACCTTGAAATATATATGGGGAGATATGTTTTGGATGTATGTTTCACAATTAAGTGCTTTGGCCCATAGTCTTTGTGGTAGTGACTTTGCATGCATCATCCAAGATGCCATCTCTTTTAGAGATCTGTTTTTCTGCTCAACAACTCCATTTTGTTGCGGAGTATAAGGAACTATGTGTTGCAATTGAATCCCTGCCTCATGAAAAAGATTATGGATCTCATGATTGACATAATATACCCCATTATCAGTTCGGAGGAATTTGATTCTTTCCAAACTGTGTCTCAACCAAGGAGTTGAAATATTTGAGGTGTTGAAAGACCTCGTATTTTTTCCTAAGAAAGTAAATCCATGTGAAACGTGATAAATCATCAACAAAAATGAGAAAAAACCTCACTTTGTTGATACATGGATGTGGGAAAGGACCCATGAGGTCACTATGGATCATATCTAAAGGCACATAAGCTCTCTGAGACTTTCCTTTGTCGAATTTCTCTTAAGGGTGTTTTCCAAGAACACATCCCTCACATACTCCCTTGGAGAAATGGATGTCTGGTAGACCATCAACCAATATTTTCTTGCTAATTTGTTTCATATATCTGAAATTCAAATGTATAAACCTTTTGTGCCATATCCTACTACTTTCATCAGCATGGGTAAGCAATAAAGCAGAATCTGGTTCAATAAATTCAGAAAATGTATACAATCTAGATTGATGATTTACCTCACTGGTAGAAACCCCAGAGTTGGTTTGCATGTCATAGATGTCCATTGAATTTGGTGTGAATATGAATTTATTTTCAGTGATTGAATTCGTCAATTGATACACAAAGAGAAGTTTGACGAAAATTTTGGGAACGTGCAACACATTCTCGAAGCTTTCGTTGGTGAGTTCAATCCTTCCTTTACCGGTGACTTCGACTGGAGAGTTGTCCCCCATAAAAATAGGAGGACCTTTGCATGCATCCAATGAAGAATAGACTTATTTTATGGCATCCATGTGATGTGATGCTCCTGAATCTACGATCCAATCATTGGAAGAGGAGTTGATGGAAATCAAGTCATGGCTAGAATTTCCTTTCTTTGGATTCTGATCTTCTAGCTTCTTCTTCTTGGCACCCTTGGGGATGTGATCTCCAAGGTTGTTTTGTTGAAGTATTTGATTCATTAGATATATTTTTTTCTACATGCATGTGGATTCTGGATGGAATCCTTTATGGAAATATGAGCATTTCTCCCCTTTTCTTCCCTTTCCCCTTTTGGATCTGGAGGCATCAGTGAAAGGTTTTGTGTACCCTTCCTTCTTCATATGTGCATGAAGGTTTTGTGTACCCTTCCTTCTTCATATGTGCATGAGATTTCCTTTTTTATTTATCTTTAGATTTTTTATATTGATGGATTCCATCTTTCACAGTAAGTGCATGCACCTTTGGGCCTTTGATTTTTCCCATGTTGATGAGCTTGGTTTTCTCTTGTGTGAGGGATTCGATAAAGTCATCAAGAGAAGGCATATTCCAGGTGGCTCCAGAGGTGAATTTGACTAAATGGAATGTTGATACGAACACAAAGATTTCAGAACCAATTTTGGAGAGAATGGTGAGAACCATTTTTATCTCCTCCTTATATTTATCAACCCCACAAGATTTGAGTTGCGACAATAAATCCTTGAATTTTGTAAAGAAATATTGAACATTGTCGAAGATTTTTGGATCCAATGTGAGAAATTCCACCTCTATAATGTGTCCTCTCATATCATCCTATTTTCCAAAGATCCCTTCCAAGGTGGTTCAAGCTTCATTGGGAGTTTTACAAGAAGATATGTGAAAAAGGATATCGAGAGAAATAAGACTACAAATTGATTTGAATGCTTCTTCCATTCGATTTAGGTAATTGGATTTTTCTATGGATGATGTTGGTTCTATGTCTGTATTCAAGGTTAAACTGTATAATCCTCTGTTTTGGAGATGTATGACTATTTTCTCCTTCTATGCAAAGTAATTGTAAGGTGTAAGAATGAATTCTTTTTGGAAATCCATATTTTTGTTGTCTTCAATCTTTTGTACCTGCAAAAAATTTTGGTGTAGCAGTTCGTCAGCTCTGATACCATGTAAATGTGTTGAACTTTCACATAATAGATCTAGCTAGAAAATACTACACACATTTGCAGAGATAAATTGAGAAAGAAGAAGTAAGAGAGAAAGAATGGAAGAATTCTCATTAACAGTAATGAATAACGAATAATTTACATGTGATATACTCTATATAACTCAATTAATGTGCACTGGAGGAGAATCCAATGCACCATAGTGGTGGTCTAGAGTGATATGGATACAAACCAACATTTACAAGAGTAAACTACCACGTAGTCTAGTCTCTCAGGAAGTTACAGGAGTGAACTACCGCCTAGTTGAGTTAAGTAGTCTACCAGTATTCAGTTAACTGACTGAAACAGAGTGAAGTGAGGAGGAGATTAGGGAATCATGGGTAATGCACCAGTCTAGTGATGATACCAAGGCTAATTTGAATTAGCTGGTGATGATCCCAATGTTGCATGGTGACAAAACCAATGCAGCATCTAGACTCCACTCAACTAGTCGAAATGAAGTGGAAACTAAAGAAAATATTATTCCTAGAGGAAGATTCTTCCTAAAATATAGGAGACTGGATAATGACTAATGAACAAGGAAAAACCTTAGGAAAAATAAATCCTAGGTGTGTGTGAAGTAACTCCAACAAGCATGTGTTATGGCGAGTCCTGTAGGTAATGGAAAGAAAAATATTGAGAAGAAGATATCTAGTTTCAACGCAAAGTCATGGTGGGACTAAATAGGAATCCTGAGCCTATGAAAGTATTTTGGCATGGGATCCAAACTGTGAACAAGGTTCTAACTAGGGAACCCATGAACAGTAGGCTCTAGCACATGAATTACAACACTTCTAAACAACAAAGAAGGTTTTTTATTGCAATTCAGTGGGGTCGATCCTAAGGCAAAATGAAAGAAGAAATAGATAATGCAAAAATACATGAAGGGAAAAATCTAACATATATGCCATTTCGAGATCATTACCTATCAGAATGGATCGACATGAATAAAGGTACCAAATAAAAATGTCTTCAAAATCCTGTATATAAGACCAAAAACACTTATCCAGAAGTTAATAAATCCAATATATAAACCTCTAATAAAAACAATTCTTATGGGATACAGAACTTAAATACAAGAAACCCTAAAATTACAATATGTACAGATAAATGCATAGCCTTATGTCTTATGCATCGTAGTGCTCCAGGTATATCCCATTGTTAGGCTTAGGCCAAGGGTTTCTTTGGTAACCAACCTGTAAAGTTTCCAATTCAGGAAGAGGTAAAAAATCCATAATCATAGCTCCAATGATGGCATCATCTGAAGGAAAATCAACATTGATGAAACCAGGGCTCGACAACTCACAAATACCAGGGCTTGAGGTCTTACAAATAGCAATATGAGACTCAATAGGAAACGCAAAATTACTCGAGCCAATAGGGGGAAGAAAGGGCTCCCATGCCCCCATTGGATAAACCACCTGATCAATTGTTAATACCTTGTCTCGAGAAGGCGAATATAAATGTAAAAATCCCATCTCATGAGAAATTTAACACCAAGAATAATATTCCACATAATTCACCCATGGCGGGGAAGACACTAATTGAACACTAGGAATACACAAGGGGGTAAACTGATTTGAAATCGAACTAAGATAGTGATTATCATATGAAATATTATCAATAGTGACAATGATTTTGTTGTGAGGGAATTTTATCGCAAGAAAGAGCATAGACACCACAACCTTCATAGCATAAACATAATCATGCCCAAGAAGCATATTAAAGTCTAAAGGGCCTGGCACCACTAACAAATCAACTAGACCAATATATCCACCTAATGTGATAGGAAACTGAGGAAGAATCCCCAGACATTCACTAGGTCTTCTGTCGAAATCCAACAGCTCACTAGTAGCTGACACAATCTTGGGAGAACCCAAATCTTTCCAAGCCGAGGAGGATAAAATAATTGTAGAGGATCCTTTATATACAATAAATCGATGAAATCTGTTCATAATAGGTTCAACTAGAACCATTATCTAGAAAGGTGCAAAAGAAGGAAGGTGAGGATTTATAAGATCATTCCAATCAAAGGAAACCATCCTAGGACTTGGAGGCAATGTACTCGAAGATACTGAAATTCCCCCTTGTTCAGAAGGTATTGAACTAGAAATTCTAAAGACATAGTCAAAATATGCATCACTCCTTGAAATAAGAATGGGGTTGGTCGAAGATTGTGTCTGCTCGACCACTTTGGAAGACTGATCACTCTCCAAGAGAAGAGTGGGATTGACTAAATATTTCATCGACACGACCACTTCCTCAACCATTGGTTGAATAGGATGCAAGACAACATGGTAAAGAGACACATCAACCCCATGAATGAGAGTGGTATCGGTTGAATATCGGATCGAAATGATCACTTCAGCAACCAACGATTGATTATATTGTTAGGAAAATGAATATGACACAGAACTATAAGGGCCTTCAGACAAGGACCATGCTCTTCGTACCAAGAAAATAGAAAGGAACAAATGAGTAAGGTGATCTCCTTCGCAAATATTACAAGGAAACTTAGGCTTACATCCTATTCATCTAGGGTTCTCAATACTATCAATTCCCCCAGCATGAATTGTAGTGGTCGGTGGGTTTCCCCCAGCATGACATGTAGTGGCCGGTGGGTTTCCCCTAGCATGACATGCAGTGTTAGGTGTTGATCTCCAACATGAATTGCATAGGTTGGTGATGTTTGTCTAGTATGACTAGCAGTGACTAGACTCATTCCCACAACATGAATTGTAGCGGTTAGTTGCTTGTCTTCAACATGACTTGAAGAGGTTAGTGACTTTATGCCATCATGACTAGCAATGACTGGACATTTTCTTCCATCATGACTCGCAAAGGCTGGTTGCTTTCCCCCAGCATGACTATTCAAGGATGGAAAAACGTCTCCAATGTGACTAGCATAGGTTGGTGACTTCTTCTTCTTACTCTTCCTCTTCATATTCATTTTAGACTTCTGATTACTAGTAGCAAGACTTTCACCAGAAGAGGGAGAAGGAGGAGAAGTAGACTTCATTGATGCATAAGATAAATGATCAACATATTTATGATGCCCCTGATGTAAGGTGCTTATCTAAGAAGCATCAAAGCATTTGGTACCTTTAGAATAGTGCACAATCAAACCGATAGTCCTACATTCAACCCATGAATGTTCAAAGTTTCCATCAAGGGGGCATCAATGCTTTAAAAGAATGGAAAAGCACAAGAATACCCTTGGGCAGGGGTTCCTTGGTTGGTATCCTCAAGAAATTTGGCCATATCATTTTTATGCATAGTTTCATCCCTTGTAGGATTTTTCATGTCCATAAAATTCTCACACATTGACTCTAGTGAACCAGTGGTATAAAAACCCACACCTTCTAATAGGCATCTCCACAATTTAAAGAGAAAGAACAGGGGTCCTTCCCGACTAGTGAATCATTTGGTCAACCACCTTGAATCAATGATACAAAAGTGGTGATACTGACACAACCTAAGTCCAACAATACAAAGCATCACTCCAATAAAAATTCCTAAGAGAAACATCGCAAGCAAAAAAAAATTCCAAGTCTTCATCCCATGTAGATAAGGTCTCAAGTCCAAGCAATGAAAAATTGGAAAGGGGCCTTCTGGATGGAGGCACAAGTTGATTAAGTTATGTGGACCAATCAACAAAGTAGTGAGAATCAGTTATCTCAACCTCCAATGATCAACCTTATCTGATGTAAGCACCCACGCTTCGTGGGGAACCCTCTAGCAGTAATAAAAAGTATGATACAAAATCTACCCCAAATACCACAGAAAACCCCCGTAGTCACCTCTGATATCCCTAGAGAAACTAAGCTCACCAACTTGCAGTTAGCATCTAGCAGGTACAGTCGACAATCAGGATCAAATGTATGGGCAGGGTAACTAAGCCCAAAATATTCTAGAGGACTGACGCCAGATGGGTCAGTGTCACTTCAAGAAAATCCCCCAATATACTATCTCTCCACTATTCTCATTTAAGCTTTGAATGGGATATCTCCTTGGCTCTCCTTTACATGACCTTGTCTTTGACTCTAGTCTTAGAGGATCTTCCCTACTATACTTATACAACAATTGGATTTGACTCTCCCTAACTCATAATCCTATGTTTTTTCAATGGCCTTGGAGTTTATCTCTCCATTCCTAATCCAAGGCCCTAACCCTAAACTTGTTTGTGAACCCTAGAAACAAATATCAGTACATTTTAAGTTTATCTTTTGTTTTAGTGGTTGTTTTTACTCAAAGGGTATGGAGGTGAAATTGGTGTTGTTTGAGACTCTTGCAAAAATGAAACTTACAAGAACACTAGCAAAGAAAACTTTACACTAATTATTCAAATGAAAAAGAGTTTCAAAAAAAGAAAATGCATGAGAAATCCTTCAAACCTTGAAATGAAAATTTTTTCTATGCTAGTATATTTTTCTTTTTTCAACTAACAATGCAAACAATGCAAATAAATAAAGAGACCTAACTACAAAAAACTAGGTTTTTTATTTTCTTTTTCTTTCTACCAAAGAAAGAAACATGCCTAAAGACTTGAGTGCTAGTAAGCAAATTTTTTTCTTGAAAAGTTCAAAGACAAGGGAGTCAGAGAAGAATGACCAGAAAACAAGTAGTTTTGTCTTTTATATTACTAAAATAAATGAAATACAAATGATATGTGATTTTTCTTTTTCTTTTATGATATAGGGAAGAAGGTAAAGAGAAAGAAAGATAATAGTCATCAAGAATCATTGAAACACAACAATCAAACAAGAAACTCATCCCAGCTACACACGACTGACCTTTCGATCAACCTAAATAACCTTATAACCAAAATACTAACCTAGTAAAAATCAATATATTTTAAATGATTTTATATTTTTCAAGGACTTAACACAACAATAAAAGGGAAAACAAAACCTAGCAGGCTCAGATTGCACTGAAGAATCAAACCAGACCTCCAAAACTGAGAGAAAGGCTAAAAAATTACAATTCTTACACATATCCTTGACTATGTACACTAGGACTTGCATACATCCATGGGTCATACAAAGGAATATCACAGATATTTGCAACTCATAAAAGGAAAAAGCATGGATGCACTAGTAAACCTTGAAACATAAAAAATCCAATCCAGAAGGAGGCTTCCAGAAAATTTGGACAAAATTTCTAGATGGAAAATGCTTTGAAAAGAAAGCTTAGAAAATAGGAAAAGTTAAAGAAATCAAAGACAACACAAGACACCCTAAGACTGACCTAAACTAGGAGAAAAGACTCCCTAGTATAGTTTCCAATTCTGTTATGGTATGTTTCCCCTATGACCTTGGGTCATGTCACAGCAGAGCGAGACCATATGTAAAAGATACAACCTACCCTCACACACAACAATGCTATAAGAAAATAACTACTTTAAGGATAAAATGAGAGAAGGAGATAAAGAGAGAATTCACACCTTGTATCCTATGTCGGATGTCAATCCTTTATTTCCACCTTTGATTATGCTCTTGATGTCCACTGGTATCAACCTGCAAAAGAAGACCAAGTCTATGTTGCAACAAGGTAGTTATGAATTCAAAGCATACATATAATGTGCAAAAATTCAAGTATATGAATCAAACTAACATCTATCAATAGATTGAATCAATTTACACATGAATGGAGGTAAAGAGAACTCTTTTATTGAAAATGGTGAAAGTGGGTAGTTACAACCAGACTCTAATCATCGGCATTGCCTCAAAACCAACTGGACAAGTTCCTCCACTAGTCCTTCAAGCGCCAACGCAGCAAGATGGCCTTTCCTCAGATGACCCAAAAGGGATAGGAACACACCCTATGGTCATATAAGAGAAAATGAGGAATACTAGAAAACAAGTTCTAGATCAGGGGGATGCTACTCAGAGCATCAAGGAAAATAGGGAATCTTGCAAATTCATCCACATAATATTGCACCTAGGTTGTCCTCCTCATCCATGCCCTAAAATGTGCCTTTATACCATCCTCAAGGGGTTGATATGGTTGAATTGTTTTGTGTATGGGCCAAGGGAAGTTTGGGAATGATCCCAACCAAAAAATCCTCCAGAAAATGTGGAATATTTTGTTTTTTCATATTTTTGAGGGCATCTGTAGGTTGAAAACTAGCAAGGTGTGGACATCTACGATTTGCACATGGGTGACCCACGAATGGAAAAAAAATGTTGTTTTTTAGATGAGTTTGATGAAGGAGGATGGGATTAATTCTTGCAATCTAGGGAAAAGGGCTATGTCATCTCACAAAATTAATTGATGTGGAAATTTGTGGTATAACTACTATGGAACAAATACAATGCTAAATAATGGAACCCTTTCTCCTCCCAGTGGCCCAGTATTTAGCATAGTCCGGTAGTCATCTAGGGTTAGGATTTTTTAATCCTCAACCCTCAATTAGTGATAAGGTTTTGGAACTTCTAGAATTTTCTTGAAATTACACACACGGCTAGCCCCACATGTGTGAGTAATGGGGGTTGACATGGCATCCACTCATACCATGGTGGTAAACAAGTTAGGTCAACTTGTGGGAGGCATAAATTCCGCATACAAGCTCCGATTGAGGTAAATTTTGCATCGTTGGGAAGGTCTTATTGTGAAGAATAGCATCAAGGGGATAGGATCAATGCTTACAAATTTTTTACCTCAAAAAATTTCATTTTATGCCTAAAAATGTCTCTGGAAGGTTCCAAACCCCAAATATCCAAACTAAGACTTGCCATTAAAATGGGCCTTGCAAGCTAATTCTTCCAATTTTTCCACACAGAAAGTACTAATATAGATGAAAAATTATACAATGATCCAATCTATATCATATAGTATGCCCATAGTCTCTCTTATGTGAAACCAAATATTCAAAGGTCCACGTGTTTCTAAAAGAAACATGTTTGTTTAGTGACTGGATTTTCTCCTCCAAAATGGTCAACACACATACAATTGTGAAGTTTTGCAATGAAGAAAAGACTACCTATATTAATTTTAGAAGATACCCCTAAAGTCCTAAATGATCAATGTTATATTTGATTGCAATCATTAATCCAAACCACCTATTATGATGTGAGGCATCCTTCTAGTGTGTACTAAGAGAAATTGAAGTCTATTAATGCATGTTTTATGTAGTAATCCTATGATATATAGATGTATATGATTGCATTCATGATGTTTGATAGTTGATTATGTGTTACATATATTCATCTAATTATGATTGGTTTATGATTCATGGGTTATTATGTAAGTTCTCATTTACATGGTTATATTATCATTTTATTATGATCATGTGAAATCATGACACTACAAGAAGTAACAATGATATTATGTTAATTTGCATGTTGACATATATGTTAACCTAGTAGTTCTTGATCATTTCCAAGAGGATTGTTATGGTCTTGTGTTCACTAAAAGTTTCATTCCTCAAGCACTCAATCCCGTAGACATGTTATAGTTGTAATTTGTAAAGTAAAGTTATAACAGTGACTTGATATACTAAGGACTCCATTCAACCTTTTATTTAGTAGATTCATTGCAACTGTAAAATACCATAACCAACAAACCCAAAATTTTCTCACATACACATCAATTAAATTTACAGCAACAACATGCTAATTAATCAAGGCATATAACAACATATATAAAACCCCATGAATGCAATTGTTCAAGAAAACACACAAGAACATTCAAATAAAATGTATACACAATAGAATTAACATAGAAAATACAACATAAAACTTATATGTTTAAAGGTGAACCAGTTGGTTATGTACAAGGTACATTCCTCCCATCCATAAGTGTTGTTGTTCCATTTATCTCAACAGTGTGCCACCCCCGAGCTGAGGCTATGAGTCCACAAGGAGGTCTGGCCCTCTTGGTTTTCCACCCTCCACATCCGACAACCTAAAACCTAGGTTCTACTCCAACAACAATTCCAATCCAATAGATCTCTCTTTCTCCACAACCTACACAACCCAAGGAATGGGATACCCCTTCTCTACCATGTAGTCTCTCAGGACTTTCCACTTTCCTCCAAGGCTCCAGTGCACTTGGTTAGCTAGGAAATATCTTAGCTGGGGACTCTAAGAATTATCGATTGATCCATGAGTGCTCACAACACTTTCTCAAGGATCTTGAGCCATTTCCTCAATACAAAATGTCAATTACAGACATACAACCTTCATTACAGGAATACAACCTTATTTCTAGCATAAAAATCAGCCCAACAAACTATCTTTCCATGGTTAGCATGGCTAGTGGTGTTCTCGGCACCCAAATCCCCTCTTTCTCTCCAAAATCATCAAGTAAAAATTGTCCCAATAACCCATTCGAATTTCCTTCTCTTCTCATGCAAGTTTGACTCTCACTTTCCACAAAATGTGGTTGTATTCAGCCCATGTTGTCATAAATTGGTGAGTTGACCTTTCCCACTTGTTTGTCCTAAGGTTTGCACCTGACTGCTAAAGAGAAAAGCTAGGCCACCTATAATTTTATAATGATTGCTTCTTTTATCCTTTTGTTGGTTGGTCAGAGGGTTATTCTATCAAGACAAAGGCAAGGTTGGGTTGGAAGAACGATATGGATGAGGGCCCTCCTTGGCTGATGGCACACTAATGACAGATCAGTCAAATAATAGAAAACAGAGAGAAACAACAAACTACTCAATAAATAATCTGCTGCAAGAATTTCAATACTTAAAATATCATTTCAAGACATCAAACATGTATCAAAACAAAATAACTCCCATAAGTTGCAGAAAAAAAATATTCACCAAAGCATTAGATGTTTGACAGGTTGCATATCAGTAAAAATAAGTCATATAACAGTTGAAAGGAAATGAAATGTACATTGCACAAATCAAAAATTGTATTCAATATAAGAATGAAAACACATGAAGAGTTGAATGAAACACTGTCATGAAGAGTATGTTCACCAGGTAGAGAGATTTAATCCATGCATAAAATGGGTCCAACCAGTCTTTTGTATTGTTATTCTTTCCTCAAAAAATCTGACCTTTACAATATCCAAAAACTAACTATTTAAAAGAGTTGCAGAGGCTCTCGTCCTTAGGGGACTGAGACCTAAATTTAGGGAACTATTTGTAAATCAAATAATTAACTTCACTAAGAAACTGGACTTAATCCGCAAGAGTGGTTCTTATCACACACAAAAGACCACTCTTCCATCTAATCTAGGAAAACGTTGGACTAAATCAAATAAAACTACTACTGTCTCTGCGACAGAACTAATGCATGTGTTGGAGGAATGAAGGGGCTGAAAATAGACCTTGGATTGACAGAGAAGAGCTCTGTGTTGAACAATGGTGTGTCTGTAAGCTATTGGAGGCCACTGGAGATAACCAACTGCATGAGCAGAGTTTTCTGCAGCATTTCTGGAGCTAATCTACGTCGACTTGTGATTGAGACTTAACTCTCTATCTATGTCTGAGCTTTCAGAATCCAAGTGCACTCTGTATTGACCTCATCAGACGCCATCTATACCTATGAAATAGCTTTGCTGGAATGGTTGTTGGCCAATTAGGCATGAGGGGAGACGTGGAGGAAAGCATCTAATCGGGATATGGGATGAATGGATGTGAGGGTAAATGACGTGTGAAGACAAATGGCATAGTAGGAGGAGGTGTGAGTAGGTTGGGAAGTGAGTGGAGAATAGGTGGTGAAAGGCGAGAGGGGGAGGTATTGAGAAACAACCCAAGAGGAACTCGGAGGGGGGTGCAGGAATGTTGTCATAGGGACAAACCTAGGGTTCAACGCTACAACAGAGCACCAAAAAAACCCTAACTACCAACCCTTTTGACAACACCTGCGAAGTAGATGAAGTCTCACCCGAGGTAGAGGCAGGGGTGGTTGCAGGACTCAAGTGTCTGCAACCTTAGTTGGGACACATATCTGTGATTATAATACTTACCAGAGCACTTTAGCATCAACAGTTCATCAATATTCAACCAATAACTTATGCGCAGATAGAACAGAGCATCGCATCATTCACTCAGATATGATGTATTTAAGCACTTTATCATAAACATGCAGGTTATATCTAGCAGACCAAGAACTAAGCACCTTCATATAGGTCAGATCTAACATTCTTACACATCATTAGCACAAAGCATCAACAGATTTATCTATCTCTATCAAAGCACTTAGCAAGAGAAGTTATAAACACATCAAGACAAGCACAAAGTGGAACAACACAGTGTTTATGTGGTTCACTCCCACCCTGGGGATACATCCACCGACTCTTATTCTTTATTGTCTTCAATCAATCGGTTACAAGCATAGAGCCTCAAAACCCTACTTCGCCTAAGACAGGAGATCTGCGCACCTCACTAGATCCTCCTTCCTTGCATTATAGCACAAAGCACTTCACAGCCTATTACAATACCTTGCACCTAGCTCTGCAAGTCTCTCCCAGTATGCACAGAGCATCTACAAACCATACTTTCACTTAGCACTTAGCTTATTTTCCTCACTTCACATAGATCCCTTTATTCTCTCTTACATAGCCTAGACATCTATCTATACATTGTGAAATAGGCCTAAATATGGGTAAACCCATGGGCCGACATACCATGCCCGTTACATAATCCCAAAAACCCAAAAAGGACCCAAAAAATGGGCCTAGATCCGTGATCTCTACTTTGTCTTTCCCTCCTCCTTTGACAGGCTGTTGAAGTCTAAAAAAAGGTCAAACTTGACCAGATCCCTCAAAACTTGTTCAAGGGCCAACAAACCTCCAACACTCACATGTGACTCATCCCGAGTCACTCTGATGTAGGAAGTTATGCTTCAAATGCTTCGAGCTTGGCTCAAACTGCTTCAACTTGTTGTTGTGCTACACACTCTTATTCAGAAAACTCTTGAATGACTACATCATTCACAAGTCCTTCCAAGTGTTGTTCTATTGCAGTGCTAACCTGCTCCAGTTATGCTCCCTGGCTCTCGACCTTTAAGAACAATTGGTAATCCTTGTCTTGTATAGGTCTGAGTCTCTGAGTTACTTCCATAAATTTTCTTTGGATAATGTGAATATTTTTTTGGGTGGTTCGTTGCTCTTGATATCTCTTCATTCACTCCACAACTATCAAGGCTTTTAGTTGTGCCTGTAGTGTTTCTGCGTGCTGCTTCACTTCCTGGAGATGCAACTCTAGTGCTTGCAACTCTGGGTTCTTGGTACATTTCTCATATGTTTGGGAACCACGACCAGCGAATTGCTTGCATTCTAAGGTAAGGGTTGTTAGCCTTTCAACTATGCTACTGGCAGTTGCTTCTCTTTGGTCCTTTACTTCCTGTGGGGTCTCAGGCATAGTGCGTATTTCTAGGTTTATGATGCATTGTTGTAGCTACTGGATCACTTCTTCAAGTTGTGCTACTTGCTTCATGACTTTATCCTCTTCCTAATTTACTTCTACGACAGACACAAAGCATAGTGCTATGTTGACCGCTTCCTTCACTTCGAGTTTCTCAGCGAGCAATTGTTCCTTGCCTTGTTCCAGCTCTATATTTTCTTCATCAAACTTTGCTTGGAGAGAAATCGTTCCTATTCGGCAGCTCGGTGTTGTTCTACAAGTACTCCCTATACTTGTACCAAATCCTAGGTGGCTTGCGTTGTTTCCTCTTGTGCTCATTGAAGGCGGGCTTCAACTGTATCAACGAGCCGGTGGAGTTGAGTTGGCTCATCTCCTGATTCTGGTGTTCCCAGTGGCAGAGGCACAGTGGAGACTATGTGGCTGGACTATAGTGCATGTTTCACCCCTTGGATTTCGACCTCAATTATGTTGTACATCTCCTCCTGCTTGGCTTCTTGCTTCTCTGTTATCCCCAGCGAAGCATTGTTCAGGGATGCTATGATGAAATTGAAATCATCAAAGGTGAGGACGATATGCATCTTAGTTATAGGGGCTCTTGATCTCTTTCAAGAGGAAGGTTTTGGGGGGGAAACCTTCCTTTTCTTCAAGGGGTCCTCCTCGTCTTTGGGCGGTGTTACTTCGCCTTTCCTTTGTTCAACTTCTGTGCCATCTATCTCTTCGCCATCATCTCATTGTTGTGATGACATGGAAGCAATATTCACCGAGGCACTACTTAAATCTTGTACTTCGTCAGTCTTCTTTGTTTTGCTAGGTCAGGGTGTATCCTACATAGCTTCTAGGCTACCGATATCGGATATCTCCACAGGGTCGACTGGAATAAGGAGGTCAGCGGACCATTCCTTAGTAATATGCTCTAAGTCTTCCTTCGTCATCTTATAGTAGGATTGAATTTGTTGCTTGTGCTCATCGACTTGTGTTGTGATATAAATGAAATTTTGATCAGCGTTGAACTTCATCAAAGGCCTGAATCAGTGTATAGTGTTCGGCGTCATGCGAGGCTCGAACTGTATGGTTATCTTCAACTGATTGTAGTATATATGGAACATGGAATTTGACTGCCATTTCTTATTCATGTCACTTGGGTACCACAATGTACTGAACTTTGCGGCCAATGGTTCAAAAGGCTCAATGCCTGGGAAGGTCGCACCTTCCAGCATCTCCCAGGGAATGAAAGCGATCAGGATTAAGAGCCAACTAAAATGGAATTCATATCCTTGATCTTGCACTTCTCTGTAGTCGAGTTCCAACTAGTTCACTAGGTACTTCACCCAATTCATTTTTAGGCCTTCTGCGCACTGCCCTATGAGGTCGACTACAAAACCAGTCACTTGGGTGGGTCGGTTATTGTGTACTAACTTCCCTGCAATCAACTGACATGTGAGGCACGCTGAGCCATTCTGAATAGAGGATACCTTGTATCCTCCCATGCCCTTCTCAACATCGTCATAAGTGTCCTTGATCCTTTGTGCGAGAGCATGGTCCATGGATTTTCCAGGATAGAAATCATGTGGGTCAGGTCCTTACATACTCAAACTCGTGATTCGATTGATCAAGGTCAGATCAACTGTGATACGGCAGTTTAGCCACAAATATCTGCCATGGTAACAAGATAGCAGCAACTTGACACATGCATTCACCTCTTGGTGTCTTCCAAAGTGGGGAATTTTCATGGCGTTGAGTAGGTTGGACTGCACGAGGTTATGGGTCCATGCTTGGGGAATTACCTTTGAGTTTTTCCTTTTTGTTCTAGTCAGATACTTATGTGGGGCTAACATGTTGTAGACTTTGTGATCTCTAAGGTTGAAGTCGCTAAACTTCAACGCTGTGATCTTATCTTGGTCTGCTCGCACTGCGCGTATCCCCTTCGGGAGGTACGCAGTGACCAAGGCATACCCAAAATATCTAGGTACATTTTCATGGTTTACATCACCGCTTAAAGGTGGTATATAGGTGGGTAAGATAGTCGGGACTAGTTTAGCATTCGCTAAGTCATCCCTTTGCTTAGTTCATTTCTCATCGGATGGTCGGGATGGTCCTGCTCCATGAGCAGTGGATGGAGAGGTTGGAAATCCTCTTGTGGATGATGCTTGTATACATGTAGACATCGACATGACTCTTTTAGTCATGAGGTCGATCAAAACTTCCTCAACAATTTTTTCTACAGCGCTCAACTCATCCAACATACATGCTCGGGGTTAACAATCTCAAGTTTGGGGGGTAGCTTAGACACAGTAATGAGATAGAGAGAAGAAGCACGATGATCACTGTATAAACTCAACTTAGTCTACGGGCTCAAATTCTCAATTGGAAAAAGTGTTCTCGGTGCATGGCGCGGTGGGATAAATAGGTAACTCGACAATGGGTCGCTTGCAATGGGTATGAGGCCTTCATTAACTCAGTTATGTCCATTATGGCATGGTCCCAATGGTCAGATGGCGAGCTGGCTGGCCATAAATGGATTTATATCTATTCGGAGCATTGATCTAATGGTTATAATGTCCCCAATGGCTATATTTCTTCGCCATGGCAAAGTGCCATGTGTAATTGTTCTTATATCCTAGCGAAGCTCCAATTTTTCAATTTTTCCTTCTACGAGGTTCCCTCTGGAGCCTTCTGCAACTTATCAATCTTGGCTCTCTTCTTCCTTAACTTTATCGCCTTCTTTCCAGTGAGCTTCATCTCGGTATTCCTTGTTCCATTCTGATTTTTGTCTTCTTTTGACCTAGTCACTTCGCGCTATTGAGATTCTTCCCTAGGGTTCCTGGATAATACTTCTTCTTTGTCTAGGATAGGTACTTCAATATTCTGTGGATCCTCTATTGTTCTTGCAACTTTGACATCCAGGTCTCTGGTGTTAAATAGCTTCAATATGTTCTATTGTTCTTTGATCAAGTGTGTGATCCTTCTAGTCATGAAATCTTTTAATTCTTTCTTCTTCTTCCTTTCGTCTGGCTTGATCTATGTCAATCCAAGGTTTTCCTAATAAGATGGTAAATGAGGTGTTATCCTCGATAAATTTAATAATATCAAAATATTCTTCTTTCGAAGTTCCATTGGCAGTCATAGGTATTTGAGTGAGCCTTCCACATAGGTTTATCAGCTTTCCTTTGAATAACCCTATTCCTCCTAATGAAGGAATCATAACAGGCTTTCCTAAAATTTCCCAAGTTCTTTTTGTCATAATATCCACCTGTGTTTCCTCATCCAGAACACAGTCAACGTCGAAGTCTCCTATTCTTGCTTCAAGGAATTCTTTTTCTTTGAATATCTCTGATAATCTGACATGTCGGTGGTCATTCAATGTTTCATTTATTTGTAGCAATACTTTCTCTGCTTATTTCTGAGGTTCTACTATTTTTGGATCTACCTTAGGGTTTTCTTTATTCAAATTCATTCCTTCCAGCTTAGCAATCATTATAGGGAAATCCAACACTTCATGGTCCATATCTTTACAACAAAGACAACTAGGTATTTTCCCAGGGAATTCCTTAGCAATATGTCTCAGTCTTCTGCAACTATAACAGAGGGTTAATCCTCTCTTTCATTTAAGTGATCTCCATCCTTTCCTATACTGCGCGCTAGGCTCATAGGATCCTGCAAAAACTTCTTTCTAGGATCCTACATCCATTTGTTAGTCCAAACATTCTTTCTATACATAGGTATAACATATCTTTCACTATTCATATCAAATCTTCTTTCAACTATTAATACGCTAGTTTTCAAGCTAGGATAAAATCTATCAAACATACCTATATTCATACTTTTGAAACAAAAATTTCCACTAATCTTACTTCTACAAAGCACAAAGTCTTCAAATCTATAAATTTCACTATTCTTGCTTGTATCAGAGCACAGAACTTATAGATCTTACCTATTTTCTTCAGATCTGACCTCTTTTCTTGGTACAGATCTCCTCAGGTCAAGTAGAATTTTGCGTACCGGGACAACAGATCTACACACAGAGCTTTCACAATCTCAGGTCGAATCTTTGTACAAAGTTTCTTCTTTCTCAGTTCCCAGCAATGACAGTTTCAGGTCCGATACTACGCACTTCAGCAGTAGATCTACGCATAGAAATTTATGTTCAGTTCCCAACAATCCCAGTTTCAGGTTCGATACTATGCACTTCAGCAGTAGATCTGTGCACAAAACTTCTCTTCAATTCATAGCAATTACAGTTTCAGGTCCCAACAATAGAACTGTTTGTTGTCATAAGGGCATACCCAGGGTTCAATGCTACAACAACGCACCAAAAAAACCCTAACTACGGGCCCTTTCGGCAACACCTGTGAAGAAAATGAAATCTCACCCAAGGTAGAGGCAGGGGTGGTTGCAGGACTCAAGTGTCTACAACCTTAGCTGGGACACATATCTATGATTATAATACTTAACAGAGCACTTTAGCATCAACAGTTCATCAATATTCAACCAATAACTACTGCGCAGATAAAACAGAGCATCGCATCATTCACTCAGATCTGATGTATTTAAGAACTTTATCATAAACAGGTAGGTTATATCTAGCAGATCAAGCACTAAGCACCTTCATATAGGTTAGATCTAACATTCTTAAACATCATTAGCACAAAGCATCAACAAAATTATATATCTCTATCAAAGCACTTAGACAGAGAAGTTATAAACACATTAAGACAAGCACAAAGCGTAAAAACACAGTGTTTACATGGTTCACCCCCACCCTGGGGATACATCCACCAACTCTTCTTCTTTATTGTCTTCAATCAATTGGTTACAAGCATAGAGCCTCAAAACCTTATTTTGCCTAGGACATGAGATCTACGCACCTCACTAGATCCTCCTTCCTTGCATTATAGCACAAATCCCTTCACAACCTATTACAATACCTTGCACCTAGCTCTGCAAGTCTCTCCCAATATGCATAGAGAATCTACAAACCATACTTGCACTTAGCACTTAGCTTATTAGCCTCACATCACATAGATCCCTTTCTACTCTCTTACATAGCCTAGACATCTATTTATACATTACGAAATATGCCTAAACATGGGTAAACCCATGGGCCGACATCCCATGCCCGTTACATAATCCCAAAAACCCAAAAAGGACCCAAAAAAGGGGTCGAGTTCTATGTTCTCTGCTTCATCTTGCGCTCCTCCTTCGACAGGTTGTCGAAGTCCAAAAATAGGTCAAACTTGACCAAATCCTTCAAAACTTGGTCAAGGGCCAATAAGGCGGTAAGCAGATTAGAGAGGGGGGATTGAGTTCTTGAGGAGACGCCACGTTAGGTAGGGCCTGCAGTGGGAAAACCACTTTCTCAAACCCCCCTGTCCATTAAAAGTAGAATGGTCGGGGGGGTCTGAGATGTGACAAGGACCATTGATCTGGAGAGGTGGGTCACCATCGATGGAGATCAACGTGGGGTTTAACAGAGGACAAGTGTCAGGTGGTGAGAGGAGCGAGAGTAGTGAGTGGGATGAGGGGATATGATGTGTGTGGTGATGCAGTGATCTGACATCATTCAAGAATGTGATTGTGAGAGATGTTGAGGGTGGTTTGGATCCAGACCGACTTTGGGCCCACAACCCCCAACAAGTTGCCACATACCCTTCCAACAAAACCATGGTTTAAATTGTGGGACCGCTCTAGAAAATTAGCGTTCAGGCAGTTTGTGTCCCCGCAATGAACTATAGTCGTCGATCTGATTATGATCTGAGATCTGGGTGACATTTACCTACTGCAAGGATCAACGGTTCTCATTGACCTGGCATCAATGGTCCATATTCACTTTGGACTTTCAAGCTTCAGGTGTTTTGAATGTGAAACATGAAACATCTCCTGGAGGAAAATATCTAAAGTGAATGATTTGTCACCATGTGTCATGATGGATGAATGGTCTAGATTCACTTTGGAAGTTCAGGCTTCAGGATTTTCAAATGTCAAGCGTGAATATCTCCCGAAGGAAAATCGTCGAAGTGATGTGGCGGTTTTATGTCGTATGATATCACGGCTACTAAGTTGTCTTGGAAAGAACGGTGACATGTGTCAAGTGGAAATGGGTGAATTACACAACTACATGATCTGATATGAATGTCACGTGTCCTACCTCATTAGTGTCCCACATGTCTCAATTGTTCGTTTCCACGTGCTTCAACACTTCGGGAGTTTCGAAATGTTAAGTGTGAAGATCTCTCAGAGGAAAACCACTGAAGTGGTTGATCTGCTTCCACGTGTCTCCTCTGATGGATGATCCCGATTTACTTTGGGACTTCGGGTCTTTGTCTCTTCAGGACTTTCGAATGCAAAACCTGAAAATATCCTGTAGGAAAATCCCCGAAGTGAATGATCTATTGCCGCATGTCATGACCGACGAACGGTCCAGATTCTCTTCAAAAATCTGGGCTTCAGGACTTCGGGAGTTTATGAATGTTAAGCTCAAAGAAATCCCAAAGGAAAATCGTTGAAGCAACATGTCAGGTTCTTGGAACTTCAGGTCTTTGGGTCTTTGGCATTTGGTTCTTTGGCAACTCAGTACTTTGAACTTGATATTAAAACCCACATGATTCTGGAACCCAAATGGACGAGAGTCGTTGATCTATGAATTTCTTGGTGGATCTTTACCATTGAAAGTTTACTTGCATGTCCCCACAGTCTAAGCCTAAAATTTTCTACTCTGGATTGTTGCATTTTGTGCACGGGCATTTCCTACACATAGAAAAGGCTTGGAGAACCTGCAGTGAGCTCAATCAATGGTGCACATGATGACAAGCATTCTGAAACAAATATGACATGTATTTTATCCTTTCTGAAAAACAGAAACAGAAATGCGCAAAGACTCAAAAATGAATAAGGGACAAGACACTCAATAGTGGGAAACTGACTTAACCACCAGAAAAAGGAAAATTGATGAAGGCATAGGGAAAAAGAGAGGAGAGGCAGGGGATGCAGACCTAGGTTACAACACCACCTACCACTCTTACATCAATTTAATTATTGGGGCTTTGATACACTTAAAAATAAATTAGAAGGTTCATACAAAATAAATAATTTTATAAAACGGGTAACCCCTTAGACCCCCCTTTGGCCCCCTCTCTTGTGGAATCATATCCCCCTATCATTACCATCCCTCTTGTATCATAACCAGCGATTAGTATTTTTATTTCTCGTTTCAATGTATAAAATACATATCTCATCCCTTCGCCATATGAATTCATATGATATATCCCTCCTAAAACATATTGGCTTACCATCCTAATTCGCATTTACACAATTACATTATAATTTGTGGGGATTAAAACTAGGGGATATTACAATAACAATAGAAATATGGGGAAAAAAACAAATCAATGGTGAATTAGCAATAACTAAACATTAGCAAGGGAGGTTTGAAATATGAGACTAAATCATCACTATCGATATGCATCCAAGGGTCAAAGTGTAAAGGGGGAAAACCCTTGAATCATTACTTGCCTCCACTCCATTTCATGGCTTGTTTTATCCTTGTGCATTGCATCTTATTAGAGTTAAATTCAATACTTCATGATATTGTAACATCAATCTTTGTCTTGCATATGATAATACCCAATTTATTAGTCTGAATGCAGGCAAATTTGGTGAGAGGGAACGTGAATTTCAAGTCATATGTTCAAGCCTAGATCTATAGCTGAGATAGAGCTAACCCTTAGAATACATTTGAATTTATAGTTTGTTGTCATAGATACTTGAGTAAATTTATTTGTTATAAGGGATTCAGGTTGATGAATCAAAAAGAAAAAGTAGTGAAGCAAAGATACCATGGAAAAGGCTCAACCATACAATTTGGAAAATAATAAAGAGAAGGTAACCCTTAGGTCATTAAAACAATGCTCAATTTTCCTTTGTCTTTGTATGTATTGCTTGAATAATGGTGTGTTGGGATTTCATGAATATGCTTTCAAACCTTGCTTGGTTTCTTCTTTGTCATAACCTATTTTTTTTTCCCCTTCGGCATTAGACTCATGCCCTCAGTTTCCCTTAATTCAATATTTATTTGACTAAGAATAGTCATGTCCAGCTTGGCACTTTTCCCTACTACAGAATGATACCACATCCAAGATGGCAGTTCATCCTTTTGCTTATGATATTATGGCCATATTTCCTAGTTTGTCTTTTATGGTAATATGAATTGCCAAGATTATTTTGTATATCCTTAAATCATTTTGTTTCCCACTACTATTTTTCGGGGTAGAATGAGGTTAAATTATATTATTCTCTCTCTTGTGGTTGTGCCTAAAATAATACAAAACATTCCCATTTAGACATGCATGCTAATAGGTTTACCTTGCTATTAAATCCACCTCATTGAGACCATTTATAGATATGTTATGATGAAGGTTTGGAGCATATTGTTATTATGAATGAATTTTTTTCTTTGTTATGGACATGGTATGGTTTGATATAGGTTATCATGGTATACTTTTCCCCTTGGGGGTTTGGAGTGTTGACCATGATGGGTTATTTTCCTTCTTGAAAATATTGGATTTTATCTTCCATGTAGTTGTTGCATGTGATAAGGGTGATGGAAGAACTATTGTATTTTCTCTTTGAGTTCATTAATATCATTCACAAATAATAGGTTGTTGTATATATGTGTTTTTGATATAGAATTCCTCATCATTTTATATCATCACTCATAGTGCATTGTGTTAGCACTCCAAGAGTCACCCCCAGAATGCAAATGGGAGTAATCTTGGTAAAATACATCTTTATTTATATTGGGTTTTAAAATTGGGGATTAGAAAGAGTTGAAAGAAAGGAAAAGACAAAATATAGCACTGCAGATCAGTGATGGACCATTGGGAAATGGAGTCATAAACACCCTGCTCATTGAAGGCATGTAAGCTTCCTATCAGACAAAGGATTTGTTTAATGATGAAGAGAAGAATAAAGGATTTAACATAAAGATGAATATCCACTAAGAAAATATCCTCTCTGCAAAGAGAATTTAAATGTGCTTGAACAGTAAACAATAATAGATAGGCAATTTTACAACAGATCTTCTATTGCTTCAAGAATCCATCAATCAAAGACATATTTTAATCCTTAAAATCTGTAATACATTCAAACAAGATGAATAATAGAACAGATAACAAAGAGGATAAATCTAATGAAACAACTTATATGAATCTTCAATAACATACTTGATTACAACAACATGCCCCTTCGTCTTACAAACTGACATATACAGTCATTTATGCTCATAAAGCCCTTTCTTAGCTCATTCTAACCCCACTCTACTCTTGTACCATGAAATATATAGAACTATAGGTCCTTTATAGCTCACCAATTCGAACTCCAACCCCTTTCCAAAAATAGAAATAGTTACAGACAGAGAATGACACGTTTTAACAGATTTCTTGCTTTTCAGGAGGTGAAATTATGAAAATAAGGCTCAAAAATTCCTTTGAATATCCAAATCCGTGACACCTGTGTAAAAAATTAAATAGTTTAATGTTATTAGGTCCGTTATTGACAATAACTTCCTTTGGATTTTTAAAATTCATCCTGGTTCACCCAGAAATCCCCCTAGAAGTCAACTAGTCAAAAATACCAGTTCAGCAATCAAAGAACAAAATTTCTGTAGCACATTCCATAGTGCCTGTCTAAATTTGCAGATCCTAAGCCATTTCGTAGCACCAAAGGAAAATCAAGTAGACAAACCCATCTTGACCTCCAAACAAGAAAAAAAAATCTCATGGAGTACCTGATGGCTATGAGGTTCATGCTGGTAATTTCAGATTTGCACTTAGATGCCTGTAAGCTGCCTAACCTCCAACCCTCTTCCTTAACTAGTTCATAGTGCTAGTTCACAACACCAACTCAAATATATCTTGCACACTTCAAGGAGGTTGTTATTTGATGGTATGACATAATCCTTGGACAACCTGATCAATCTTATGTGCTAACACATTGATTGGTGCTTGAACATTACAAATAGATTGCATTGAACTTGTGTTTGATTTAGTTCATTCCTAGAGGTGTTTTTTCTATTTGTAGTGTGACGTTCTATCCATACTATAGTCAATTAGTGTGTTGGAAATAGTCAATTTGAAACCCAATATGTGATCCCATTTAACACATGAAGATATCCTTGCACATGTGATTTTCATTTCAATATTAATTCACATTCCTACATACATGTATGATGATCAAACAAATTTGTATGTTGAGTTTGAAATGGTATTGTTACGTAAGTAACAATAATATATCCATGATAAAATAAAATCGACTATTGTAAAATATTTATTTATTCTGGAAATGATTAACAAGATGGATAGAAATGACATAAGTTAGGTTGAAATTGCTTACCTATAGATGACTAAATCTTACCTTGTCGATCCCTACCTTACCCTAATTTTTTGCAATCCCAACTACTAATGAGATTACTTAAATACTTGATTTTGCATGTGTGTTATGTTTGAAGGATGAATTATGATCTATCAATTAGTTCATTCAATTTTTGCATAACATTTATAGGGTAAAGTGTTACAGATAAAATATCACCAATTGACTAACAAGATCTCCCTAGGATTTGACTATTTATCCAAGCCAAACAGTGGGACATAATTCTTATGGTTTCCTCTAAATTCAAGAAACTATGTTTCCTTTTAACCAATAAGGGTGATGAACATACCTTTCGACCAACAATTTTCCTCGTTTTTCTGGATGATGTAGCTATTGATATCCAGCTCATGTGATCTGCTTCATGCACACAAGGAGACAAATAATGAGTGATCTATTATTCTTCTAGTGTTAGGAAATTCAAATCCACTAGATCTATCATGATTTATTCGTTATGTGACCATATATAAACATTTGCATAAAGAATACAAACATTCATGGGGGAAAGACAATGATCTATTAACAAAAATGAAATAAGTACATCAATGTCACTACCTCAAGGTGTAGATGCACTTCTAGTTTCCCCTTTCTCATTGCTCATCCTTAGCTTCTTCAACTAAGCTAGAAAACTTGATTGCAACTGATGTATATGGAGAAGCACCTCTGTGTTTTGGCAGCATATATCTGCAAATGATTTTTCTTCCCTCATGCTCAAGGTTGGCCTTATTTAGATAGACACTTGGAAGAGGCTTGGGAGAGCTTCAATATCTTATAGAGACCAATGGAGACTCAAATGATGTGATTTCCAAGGCTCATGCCACGAAGAACCAACTCATCCCTCATTTTCCTCTTTGAAATTCTATGAATCTAGAAGGTTACTAAGGGTTTCGCATGTTTCACTGTAGATGACTAATGACTATTCATGGGTTGCACTATAGATGAATAGTGATTAGTCATGGTTTGTACTATATATGACTAGCGACATCTCACTTTTTTCCATGTATGACTAGTGACACTCTTTAAAAATCGATTGAATCTTAAGGTTGTGTTTCAACTATCATATTTTTTTTTGTTCCTCCTGACACTGTAGGGTGTAAACTAAGAATATAACATATGTCCCCTAATGCATGAGGTAAAGAAAGGAATCGATGACAGAAACACATCAAAACAAAATGGTATCAATGCCATACAACGTGAGGAGAGAGAAAATAGGTCTAGTGGTCAAAGAGTACCTGCAATCAAACACTAAGGATAAATACATATATAAGCCATCGCCAAGGTAGACATACCCAAACTCTAAAGAGTATCAAAGCATTGTTGCCAAAAAAATACCTTGTGGATCCATGACTTGAAACACAAGACCATGGCCACGAAAGAATACATAAAGGATACATGTCATCAATGAGATCATATCCACGACAAAATACAATGTGGATATATGTCACAACATATACATAAAGAAGATAATGAGCATTGAAGAGAATTCCCTTGAAGTCTTCAAAGTACTCATATAAAGAGATATACTCCATTGAAAATTGGGAGGGGTGATGTGAAGGAAGGATGTGGACCCAAATACAAGGTCTTCATCCCAAACCCTGATGGTACAATTATACAACATTCGAATAGATGAGTTGATGTCGAGCATGGTAGAAATCATTTGATTACTAGTTCTTGAGGCATACCATTAAAATATGCAAGGGGACCCACCAATGATGAAAATGGAACCCAAGGTACCTAGTACAATATAGCGAGTGTGAATAGAGGAGATTATTTTGAACACTCGTAGAATCAATCGATCAAGAGTCAATTATGTAAACCAATTGTTGATTGTGAGGAGGCCTACCATTAAGGACTGCAAGCTCCAAGGTACTAGTTGGTTTCCAGATCCCTCTCTTAGGTAATGTGTTGAAGTCAATAGGAAGAGATCCACTGAAGGATGGCCTTAATTTATTCCCCATCAATTGACACAAAACATACACCAAGAGATGATGTGAAGAGAGAGAAACACCCAATACAATTGACACTAGGATGGTTGACTCAGAAAGTCAACAAAATAGCAGATGGCCAACTTAGGCTTGATCTTCCCTTGAACATATATCACAACAAAATTGTGACTTGGCATCAAGACTCAAGATCTAGATAAATATAGTGCAACAACGCAGGAGGCATTAAAGCATTGTCCATGATGACTAGAAGAGTAACCAATCAGAGACGTATCTGTGACTCATATTACTAGGATGGATTCTAGGCAAGATAAAACCAAACTATAATATAATGACGCAAATAGGTTCCATATTCAAGGAAACTCGACTAACATTTCCATTTTGTGAATACATCAATGGTAAAAAAAAAAAACCACTCTTTTATTATTATTTTTTTTAGTGTCTCCTTCATGGTTTAACGAGTGTGAAAGAGAGATAAAAGTGTGCTTGATAGTATTTTTTTGTTCAATTTTAACAAGATCTAAAAAGAGTTAAAGTATACACATGAGGTGTCTTTTTGTGTCTTTTTATGAGTCCTAAAAAGAGGTAAAAGTTTACTTGGAAACGTGTCTTTTTACGAGTCTCAAAAAGAGGTAAACATTTACTCAAAAAGTTATCTTTTAGTGGTTTAGCAAGCATGAAAAAGAGTTAAAAGTGAACTCATCAAGTGTCTTTTTCATGGTTTAACAAGCACAAAAAAGGGATAAAAGTTAGCTTGTTTGGAGAGAACGAATGGTTTAACAACATGTTCTTATGTTCTAAGCACATGGAACCAACCTAAGCAAAATGAATGCAAATGGTACTGGAAAGTGAGATCCACTCTTAGCAATTGTTCTCTCCATGGGTATATGGATGAAAAATAGTGTCCAAATAATTCAAGAGGAGGATGTTCAAGGGATACTGCAATAACAGTAAGCATATCTAGGTAAATAACATCGTAGTGGCAGGATCCATGATGCAAGCAGCAAATGCATAAGAAATCACAAAGAAACATAAAAATATGAGAACCCCCTTGGGATATTTCCATAATATAGATGAAGAGATGAAAATGAGTCTCAACATCAAGTCATGTCAAGGCTATAAGAGGTTTCCCGGGCCTATGGAAAATCGCAGCATGGGCACCGAATCGAAATATGGGTGCTAACTAGGGTTCCCATGGAGGATAGAAAATACCATAGAAGTTACGACATGCAAAAATGGAGTGAATAATTTCTTAACCTAACGAATTCAAACCTAAGGAATTATGACAACAACATGAGAGATTAATAATGCAATATGGTATCATAGAGGAAAACATATCCTTATATCCTAGTTCAGGGAACATGTACCTCAAGTTCAATGGAAGTCGCTAGATTCGTAAAAACAATTTCCCTAACATTTATAAACTAGATTCCAAGGTCAAAACGCGTAGTGAAATCTCAAAAAAGAAAATATTTTTGAAATTTTTTTGATATAATATATGCAAAATAAAAATCACTCACATAACACACATATGTACAAGGCACTATGCATATTGATTCTTTATGCCAAGTAGATCCCATTGCTAGGCACAGGTCATGGATCTTTTTCATAATCGATGAACTCATGATCCAACATTGGCATCATATGGCTTACCATGTCAGGGCCATTCCACTTAGAAAATTATTTTTGCATACGAAGATACTCATCAAGAGTAGTCTCATGAACTAGGATAGCTCCTTGATGATGCCCATCAAGACGTGAACAAGGTACAAAAAAAAAAATAGAGGAATGGAGAGCGGAGAAATCAGTGTCAAGTTCTGAAAAATAAATCCAAGGTGGAAAAAGGACAAGACCAGGAGGTCTATTGGATGCGCCA
Organism: Picea glauca; assembly: GCA_000966675.3. Classification (NCBI taxonomy): domain Eukaryota; kingdom Viridiplantae; phylum Streptophyta; class Pinopsida; order Pinales; family Pinaceae; genus Picea; species Picea glauca. The sequence continues at coordinate 123,692 of JZKD02S0171583.1, read as the reverse complement.
CCAAATTCCCCCAATCTCATATCAAGACTCATCATGGTAACTCTCATCAGTTATGAATCAGGAAAATATGATCAATGCATCACCTCATCCTTGGGCTCAAAAATGGAATCCATGACATCTAGGATGTCCTTATCTGAAGGAAACTTAGTATCGAGGAAATCATGTGCACTCAGAGAGTCAACCACCCATGTGGAAGAATTATGTTTATCACACTCCATATGAGGATAGATGTGTTTCCTCGTATCAGTTGATGCTGACGAGATCATCGAGGAGGAAATATCAACTACAGTGAGCCGCATGAAATATTCATCCGATTCAACGTCTTGTGGATGAGGTACCACCCAAGGAACAAAATACCGAAGGGATCCACTAGTAAACGAAGAGATCATATTAACTATAGAAATATTCATAGTATGAGGTGGTGGGGGAAGAGGGAATGTTCCCATGAGAAAAGAGTCTTTGAGCATCCCTGCAAAAACACACATGTAATAACTATGGGAATTACCAACAAAGGGTATGTTAGAACCCACATTGTTTCCAACATCTGGAGTGAAAAACAAAGTTGATCGATAATGATGATTTTCCCTAGGTGAGGAAAACATAAGAACTCGGTAATATCGTAGAACCAAGTGTGCCCAAGTAATATATTGTTACAAATAGGTGAGTTGACTACCTCCACGGAAACAAAGAAAATATTACCACCTAACTCGATGGGAAATGTGGTGATAATCCAATGGGGTTGGAACATATGGATGTCAAATGATTTCAATATGGTTGCAAATGTATCAAGCTTCAAAGAGCCAATGGATTTCCAACATGACATGAACATATTGCAATTTGAGGCTCCTTCATCAATCACAGTGTGAAGGATATTTTTCCCCATCGTTCTCACATTTATCTAGAAAGTGACTTGATGGGAAAGATGATGATGAACCTGGTCGGAATCAAAGGTAATAAAGGTTGACTTTGAGGTATCAACCTTGTCTATCGCAAATAAAAAGGATTTTTATTGTGTCGGGTAGCTCTGGAGGACTTTGAGTGTAGATATGGCATAAGGTTCCTATTGATGCTCAAGTCGGCATCATGATCGTATTTCACAAAGTTTTGTGAAGTTGTAGTTATATTTACATTTGACCTCACCTTTACCTTCAAACATCTTTGTCATTTTTCTCTCTTTGAGATACTTGCAATAAACAAAACAAGAGAAGGGGGGACTTTCCTAATAAAATCATGTTATGTTAGTTTCTTAACATGGAGATCGATTAAATTACATGGCACAGATATAAATATGAAAGTAAAGAAATAGGTGGTCTGGCATTTAAATTACAAACAATATGGTTTGCTTGCATAGAATTTCATGAACAAAAGAGTTATGGATCTTATAAACTCCAAAGTTGGGATATGTATGGACCTTATATTATTTTTATAAACAATATTGAATTCACTATATATTCATATAATGTCCCATTTGGGAGTATAATTTATATGATGTTACATTATTGTGTTTTCAAAAGTGGGCTAAAAGAATGGGTATTATATTGTTTCATAAAGAATACATATATCAAAACCCATTCAAAAGCATGGTTGTGATATGCATATAATGATACAATATTTGTAATATCATAAAGTTTGTACATAATCATGTAGGGTACGTAAAATAAGAAAAATCCATCTCAAATGCAATGGTTGACCAACATTTGTGAGGCTTTCTCTTTATTAATCTGATACTACAATGTTTTCATATTAGTCAAATCATAGTTGAAAGTTGAAGCTACCATACCTCTTCACAACAATAAATGCAATGTTTTAAGTCTCATATCCATTGAGGAAAATGACATGAAATAATTCACTCTTTGCATGAGTGTCAAAGTATTTACAAGCGGCATTGCAGTAAAGTATTTACAAGAGGTAGTTTCCCTTTCTTGTGTACAATGAAAAATCATGTTATACAGTGTAGTTAAGAAGTTTCATCCTTCATTGGATCTACACAATTTTTGAGGAATTTTTTTAGCATGCTTACCTTTCCAATCAATTTCTCTGACACAATGTGACCTTCTATCAGAGGCAAAGAAGATGTTGACACTCCCCAATCCTATCTGAGTACTTATTTTCTTTCCCTTTGATATGTCTCATTTTCTTGCTAAGGATCAAAGGCTGGCATAATCCCTGCTAACTTCCTTACTCATTGTTCATTCTACTTTCCTTCATTCGTCATATCAGCCTATGTTATAGCTCCTTCACGCGTAATAACTACTAGTATTGGTCCTTCATTGCATCTTTTGACTGATATTTTTTGCACATTCTGACTTGGATTCAGGTTCTGGTTTCCTATGGCCTACCACTTTGCAACTAATTGGGGACACTATTTTGTCGTATGTTCTAGTGCTATGAAATATGTGCACATCATACATGGATTTGGATAGTCGTGGGCCAAGTGTCCAAGTTGAATATAGTTATAACATATAATCGTCCCTCCTCCTCCTCCTCTACCAAAATTTCCTCTACCTCAGCTTCTTCCAAAGTTCCCTTTGTTCCCTAGAGTGAATCCTCTTTAATTATTGTATTGTGAACCACCCCCTTCTGTTGCAGCATTCTCCCCTTGAATCATGTACATATCTGATGTGCACTCCCTCATTCAGTTAAATGTACAGAAATACTTCTCACAATGCCCCAGTAACTCACAAAAATTGCAAAACACGTTCTTTGGGGTACTCTGATACTTATGTATTAATGGACACTTAGTTGGGTGATGGCCCCATTTCTTACACATCTCGCAATATCCTCCTCTTGGTAATGGATTTGGTGCTCTTGTCGCCAAATATTGTGCGAATGTTGGGAATTCGTCCTTGTGATGGCCTTCAGTCCTACATTTGGTACACCATACTTTCTCATGTTTCTCCTTTCCCTTTGTTAGTTCTTCTAGTTGAATTTTCAACATAGCCAACTGCTTCTGAACTTGCATCATCCCTCCATTATCTCCTACAGGATTTTATTCCAATTTCATTGTAATTTCTAGTGCCTCAAGCTATGATGCAACCTTCTTTTGGATCAACGTCATGCGAATGTGTGGTAGAAGCCCTGAAATAAACCATTCTCGACGTTCTTGATCAGGAATATGGAAATTCAGTTTATCCATCAAATCCTTGAACCTTTTATCAAAGTCCCATACCGACTCTATCTATACCTGTTTGATCTCCTTCAGTTATGTGGTGTACTATGACTCCAACTTTGGCTTCTTGAACTCTTTCAGTAGTGCTTACCTTATTTCTACCAAAGTTTTGTCCTTCCCTGTAGATGTGGTACTATGTAGCTTCATGTACTAGACCAAGGAATGACCTCTAAATGTTGTTTCCAATTGTGCAATATTCACAACCTCATCTTGGACATTCTTTGCGGCCCAAATTCTTTCGCAGACAAACAAATGTTGTTACGGGACCTCTGACCCAAATCCCTGGAAATTAGGAAATCTAAGGGTGTTGTCTACCCATTCCATGTTGATTTTTTTATTCCCTCCTCTTGGTGATGTTGGTTGGCTCTGAATCTGACTATGCGCACTAGTTCCACTACTCTGATTATTGCTACTTTGTCCTCCATGGCTAACTGCAATTTCTTTTGATAAGTCTTCAATTGTTATTTATGATTATGGTGATGCACATGGGTTCATGGATTCAACACATGACCTTTTCTGAGTAGGACATGATGGTTATTCTATAACCAAACTATATTGGAACTCCTCTTCTTATCCTCCTATATATGGTATCTCCACAATTCAGATTAGTGTTCAAGGTTCTCTCCCCTCTAGCTCACTGTGAGACTCTCCTTTCTCAACCCTATTCTTTTTCCTCTTGTACCTCCTTCCTCTACACAGCTCTCCAAACTCGTATTATTTCTCTGGTGTACCCTCTTCTTGCATTCTCAATCCCTCTCTTCCTTTTTCATCTCTTCCTTCACTTTCTCCTGACTTCAGATTATCCTCTTTTCATCCCTTGTCTCCCCTATGTGGGAAGGGCCCTTTAGAATTAAGATTCCATTACCATCATGCACTTGTCACATAGAATCATCTTTATCCATGTACCTAATGATTTCAAGAACCTCCCGCGTGGACCTTTGAAAAATTCCCTTTCTGCAACATTGTATGATTGGATGCAATCTATTGCAAACTCTGTAATATATCATCCTAGTATGCTATCCAACCAAAAATCAACTGCATGAGTAGTTGGGTTACTTACATAATTTAGTTGTCTTACCAATTCAAGAGTATAATTCCTCATCATTGTAGCTATGTACCTTCCAGTCTTTTCCACTAATATTTCTAGCCATTCAGTCAGAATAATTGGAAATTCGCCAAAGAAAATTTCATGCAAATCTGTGTACACATACTTTTGCATCCATTCATTTTCACTTATATGAGGGTTTTTGTTCTCTTGTTGAGAAAACTCCCATTCTTTCCTTTCCAACCATTATGAGATCTCCTTCTTAGTCTGCCTCCAAAACATCCCCTTAATCGCAAATTCTAGGTCCCAACAATGGAACCATTTGTTGGTGTTGTGCACAGTTTCTAATACCCTAGGTTTGATTTAACTATGAACAAAAAACCCACCATACATCGGCCCTTTTAGCATCACTTGCTTGCATAGATGAAGTCTCACTCAAGGTATCTATGGGAACTACAAGAACCAGGTTTCCACAGTAGTGATGGAATGGGAGGCAATCATTCAGTTCATTCTTCCTTATTAGTTATGTGCGCGTAACTTTGTCCTTGTTTTGCATTAACTTACTTAGCGATTCAAATTCATATTATCAATATATTCCAAATTACTGTGTAAACTCATTACTATAACCGTGATGATTATTGTGCAAAGATTAAACATAAGATAAAACTAATCTATTATGCATCCATATATACTTTCATTGGCAATCACATAAGATACATGTCACACAACATTTAACGTGGTTCACCCAACTCTAGGCTACGTCCACAATGTCTATCTTCTTTATTATGCTTTTGTTAAGTGCTTCAGGCTCATGCATTGTTCTTACAAAGATGTATCATGTTCATATTTATCTTCTCCTAGCCTAGTCACTCTGTAGTGCAAGCCTCTCTCTCTCTCTCTGCATCATCCCTTACATTCAGACATTGATTTCACCCCTTTACAGACTAAAACCATACAATAAGGAACCCCAAAACATATCCTGAACAGGAACCCTCAATATAGAACCATAAGGAATAAGATAGAACCCCTAATCTCCCAACCCATTACATATTTATACATCAAATCTAGGGCTTAACACCCTACTTGGTTCCCTCCCAAAAACCCATTACATTGCATGGCTAATTCAATTAACTAGTCATGTGTTTGCTTTCTTCTTCTTTTCCATATGCATACTTCTTTTGCACTCTAACAACTTGTTCTTCCTACTTTTGTGATTCCTTATATCTTTAGCCTATCAAGTTGTCATCCTTCCTTTTCACCTGATGTATTCTCTTATTTATTCGTCTCTTTTCTTTATTCTCTTTTTCTTCTTTATTCTTCTCTTATTTTGCGTTGTACTTATGGATGTGCCCCTGTTGTGAAATCCATAATCTTCTTTCTTATTCTGCACACTTATTCTATACTTAGGATTTTTCCCAAAAATTCATCCTAAAACTGCATGTCCAACACTTTCCATGAAGGGTCATGGGTAATGGGGTCATTCGTCATATGCGATAAGTCAAGAAAGTCTAGTGTTGCAAGGAAAGGCAATGGTGTATGAGAAAATGAATACTAAGAGGAAGATGAATCTCCTGAAGTCCCATATGGACCTTGTGGTCCCCCTATGTTTATGATTCTAGAAGGATGTGATGTTCCAGAAGGGTATTCTCCCCCGATGATGGAAGCACTCCCAGGAGCATGGTTTCTCCCAAGACTAGACATGCCCTCGAGGTGATTTCCCCCAGGGATAGGCACAGGCCCTAAAGGAAAATATTCCCAAAAATGGTCCCAGTGAAGAACCCCCCAATACCAGATGTATGGATGAAGGGATATCCACCCCATTGTGCAAATTTTCCAGACACATTATTGACCCCAAACTGACCAAGGAAAATCCCAAAACCACTAGGAATGTTCCACCCAAATGGAAAATCAGATATCAACACTGTCGGGCCACTCATAGGAATGGAATAGATTGAAATAATTCCACTCCCCATGTTGAAACCAAGGCTTGACCCCCCACTAGAAGGAAATCTATGTGTGGGCATCATAACTGATGGGATGGGAGTAGAAATTCTAGTTATATTGGTGGATGGAAAAGAGGACACGGTCGGTATCCCCCAAATAGAGGGACCTATAGAAATGGGCATAGAGGGTGTAGGTCCAATGGAACTCAAGGATGGAAAATTGGACATCACTGGGATGCCCCCAGTCCTGCTCGTCGGTGGGATTGATGGCTTAGCCACACTAGATGAAACACTTGGTCCCAACATGGTGTGAGGGTCGTTGAACAAAGAAAAAGATTCACTAAAGAGTTCCCTTACCTAGATAAGTACAAGTGCGTCGGGATTAGTCAAAAGACGATTAAATTTGGGTGGAGGAATTTCTTCAACCAATTTCACTCCAACAAGACCATTATCCTCAAACTAAAGATGGGACTCTTTGAATTCGTAGTCACTTTTATTGCACCACTTGAGAGGTGGTTGTATCTTTGTGATGGGACTGAGACATATCAATGGATAGGGTTGGAATGGTGATTCATCCACAGTGAAAATAATATGTGAAAATCAAAACAAAACTCAACCTAAGGACGACGTAGAATCGGAACCAAAGAGCACACCTCTAACAAATCTAGGACAATAGAAAGAAAACCAATGGCTCATGGGGCCTTCTAAAAACCAATCCTATGGGGGAGCTGAAGTCCCCACAAGATTTTATATCCAAGGTGTGAGGAGAAGTTATGATGAACTACATGAAACAACCCTGACCAATGCAAGAACCCTTTACTAAGGTGGCAACCCTTTGGGGAAAATGAGACTGTGAACGAACATCTATCCCTGGTACTAAGGTGTGTCCCACCTACATTCACCTTTGTAGGCTACCTAGGAATGGTCACTAAGGATACTACCTCACAATCAATAACCGGGTGAACAGACGTAGGTCCAACCACACGTAAGGACAAGGTAACTTATCCTGAAGCCTCAAAAGTGCTACCTCATAGGGAGGTGTTGGAATTAACAATATGTAGTAATCGAAGTGATACCAAGATCACCAAAACAAATAGAGAGGGATAATCCCCCTACTTTCCCCGATGTGACCTCATTCTTAACTCCTAAATTAGAGGATATTCCTGACAGACTGGTTGCAAAAATGGATTGTACACTCTTTAATGACTTCTAGGTTCCATTTTTTGTCATTGGAGAGTTTACTATCCAATCTTATTCCAAGGCCCTAAGAATTTATAATGTTGGTTCACTATCAAACAAAAGAGTCTAGTTAATTTTAAATTATGCAACCTTTTCTTATGGTCGTTATTATGTCAAAGGGAAATGGATGAAACTTTGATGGTGTTTTTGACCCAACTAAAGTGATGAAAATATGTAGATGCAATCATTCAATTAAATGAATTATAGCTATGGGAGGGAAAGAGGATTATTTATTTTCAAGTTTGACAATGAAACCTCAAAACTATCAAGCAACCATGCAAGA
>JZKD02S0171583.1:73652-113187 GCA_000966675.3 Picea glauca | reverse complement strand
CCTCAAGGGTTTGGTAATAATAAAGTGTGGTTTCTTCTATATTTCTTTGTGGATCTATTGTGTATTCATTATTTGTGGTGATTATATTTGTAGATCTATTCAGGTACTTAACAAAAACATTACTAACAAAACTAATTTCTAAAGGTTCTCTTTCCCAAGAATAGGGACCTTGTGCTTCATAGAAAAAACCCAGAAAAAATTTCACAAAAACAGGATTTTTTTGCACCCTACAAGCCTTTTTTGTGGACCCTACAAGTAGTGTCGTGGGTTTCCTTCACTTGAATACAAACATGGGAATGGGTTGATAGTTTACAACTAGCAACAGAACTAATGATGATCTAGATTTTATGAGAAGAATGAAAATGAATACATATTATTATTATTATCAACACAGAGACACAATAATAACAAAGATACAGTAAAACATGTTTCTATTCAATTAGAAAATGTGTTGAAACTATAAAATACAGCAAAAAACAAGCTTGCTAGAATGGTGGTGGCTTATCTCTGAGAAGATATGTGATGGTTGTGCTCATTCACAAGAATATGGTTACAATGAGTCTTTCCAAGCCTTTTTTACAATAAACAAGATTTCCCAAAACCGTAGACATCCAAAAACCTAACCCTAGGAGATGAAGCGCCAAAATCCATGTGGGCCCCGTTGGGGTAAGCTAGTACATCAACTTCCCAAGGTCGTAAATTTTGCATACAATCTTTGTTTCAGGTGCACGATAATGCATTGGAAAGGTATATCTGATGAATACACATGTTTCTATCAGAATTTGACTTCATCTATAGTCTAATGGTGGTGAGCCCTAAAAACGTTATTTAGGGCCTCAAAACGGCCCCAGAAGTCAGAGACCCAAAAACTAGGAAAAAATTGTCAAACTGGAAAAATACCAAAATGAGCTAGTTGGAATAGGTGGGAGACCACTGACATCCATCTGGATCAATCCTCCCCCCTTAGTAATTAATGGTCTCCATTGTGTTGAGTTCCCCCATCAGATGATGAATGTTTGTTGAATTTGGACTCGGGTGAATCACTTGCCTTGGTGCAGGAGATGCCATGCTTTGACAACTCGATAAAGATGGATCCTTTGTTGGAAAGTTCCCTTGACCTATGTTTCTACAATCTGATCATTAGATTCTTGTTTCATGCAATCATGGTTGAGTTCTATTGGTGTCAATTGTTCAGCTATCTCTGAGGTGTCCAATAATGGTAGGAAGTATGGCCGAAGGTGATCCACGTTGAACACTAGGTGCAGGCCAAGGAAAGTAGGAATGTTGAGCTCAAAATCATTGTCACCCATAGCCTTGGTTATGGTGCAAGGTCTGTAACAGAGTGGGTGAAGCTTCCAATAGGTCTCGGTAAGGCGTTATTTCTACAAGTGTAACCACACTTTGTATCCCACCTGAAACTTATGTGGCATCGGGTGTTGATCATGGTGTTGCTTGTACTTGGCATTGGACTTCTGTAAAATATCTTGAACCTATTGAAGGATGTGTTGGATCCTCTCAATGAACTAGGAGGCTTTGTTATCTTTAGTTGGAGTAGGTGATGAATCGGTCAAGGTGGCCGCAAGAGGTAGTGAAACATCCATGGGACCCAATGGTTGGAATCCCAACCCAGCCTAAAAGGGGTTGTGGCTAGTAGAGCTATGTAGGGATCTATTGTAGCTATGATGAACATAGGGAACTCTCATCCCATGTTCAGGGGTGCTTCGAATTTTACATGCACAGGATATGGACAATCATCCGATTGACAACCTTAGTTTGGCCATATGTCTAGGGGTGGACGGAAGTGGATTTGGCAACCTTGGTGTCCAGCGGTGACCAGAAGCTCGACCAAAATGTGTTGAGGAACCGACTATCTAGATATGAGACAATGTTTTATGGGATTCCAAAATGTACCCAAACTCATTCAAAGAAGAGCTTGGCAATGTCCTTTGATGTGATGCTCTTCTTACAGGCATCCAGGATCGCCATCTTGGAAAAGAAATCAACAACCACAAAGACATAGTCATTTCCCCTCTTGGTGTTTGGAAGGCCCGACATGTAATCCATTTATATGGATTCTCAGGGATAGGTAGAGGGGTGTACAAGCCCTGTTTCTTAGTGGTCGGTTTGGAAATAGTGTAGGCAGTTCAGGACTTGATATACGTGTTGACATCCTGTCAAAGTTTCAGCCAGTAGAAATCTTTTTTCAACACTGACATTGTCTTTTTGATGTCGAAGTGTTCTGCCACCCGATTGTAGTGGGCTTCCAAGATTATCTTTGCTCACTCATTTGATGGAACCTAGAGATGGCCTAGTCGACACAATAGCTCATCCTGAAGATGGAAATTAGCAATAATTGAGTTGGCTCCCAACATTTTGTATGTGGTGGTGAAGTTGGGGTATGTCTCATAGAGGTTGGGCCATCTAGAGGTATCGTGGCCACAAGAGTATAGCACCCTGGTGAGTTTCGCGACTAGAGGTCGGTTGAGGCAATCAATGACTCGGTTGGTATGACCTATTTTATACTTGATGTTGAGGTGGAACTGCAACAAGTATGTGGACAAATTCTGATGGCGATCATTCTACAGTTTTCCTTGTGTTTGCATAAACTGCAGTGGCTTATGATTCGTGTGGATGAATGTCTCCTTCACGAGAATGTAATGTCTCCACTTGCGACAAGCTTTCACAATGGATTACATTTATTTTTCATAAGTAGGGTACTTACGAATAGCATATGATAGTGTCTCACTATGATAAGCCATGGGGTGGTCATGCTAGGTGAGAATGGTGCCCACAGCATAGTAAAAAACATTTGTCTTGATCTCAAAGGGATGTTGCAAGTCTGGTAATAAAAGTATTGGGGATGAGAACAAGTGTTTCTTTAAATCATTGAACGCTTGATGTTGGGACAGGCCCCACACAAATTTTTCCTTACCACCACCCCTGGTTACTTGGATGAGGTCCCATGCAATATGGGATAATCCTGACATGAACCTGCCATAGAAATTAGCAAGGCCTAAGAAGCTCTGAAGCTCAGTGAGTGTCGTTGGGGTTGGCCAATCATGGATGACCTGGATCTTGGTTGGATCCACATTGTACACCATGTTGATCCATGATGTAGCCTAGGTATTGGACCCTTTCCATGCTGAAGGATCATTTTTCCAAGTTGGCATATAGTTTGGGTTTCCGTAGGGTGTGCAGAACCTATTGAATATGTTGCAAGTGTTTTGACCAAGTATTGTTGTAGATGAATATGTCATCGATATACACCACTACAAAAGTATTTTTGAAAGGTTTCAAGATATCGCCCATCATCCTCATGAAAGTTTCTAGAGAATTTTTCAAACCAAAGGGCATGACCAGCCATTCAAAAATACCTTCTTTTGACTTGAAGGTGGTCTTCCATACATATGTCTTTTCTATGGGGACCTAGTGGTAGCCAGACTTCAGATCAATCTTACTGAAGTACTTGGCCCACCTGAGTTGATCAAGGAGATCATCGATTCTGGGAATCAGGTACTAATTCCTGACTGTGATTTTATGTAGGGCCCGGTAATCAATGCAGAGTCACCAGGTCTCGTGTTTCTTCTGCACCAACATGATTGGGATCCCACAAGGAAATGAGTTTGGATGGATGTGCCCCTTGTGGAGCAGTTCTTGGATCTGTCACTTTATCTTCTCATTCTCTAATAGAGAGTGGTGGTAGACTATCCCATTGGGAAACAGTGCACCAGGGGTCAGATCGATGGGATGCTTGACCTAATAGTGCAGAGGTACCCCGATAGGTGAGGAGAAGATGTCTTTGTATTCTACCATGACCTTGTCCACTTGCTTCTATTGTGTGGAGAGGTCAGTCACGAAGGCCTTGGATGTGACTGTAATATTTCTCTCACTATGAGAGTGAATCACAAAAAAGAAAAACTTCTCAATATGAGAGATGACCTTCCTGCATTGCTTGGCAGAGATCAAGGAAATAGAACTAGGTGGGACTAACTTGGGTATTCTATATAATTTCTTGTTCAAAGTAATAATAGCACTGTGATGCCTAGAATCATATACAACATGAAGTTTCCATAAATAAGGCTAGCCCAAAATAACATTACAAACTTTGAGAGGAGTGACATCACAAAATACCTCATCTTTGAAGGGCTCGATGTCATACGACAAGTGGAGATCGCTTCCTTGGCGGAGCCATCCAATGGTGTAGGGATACAAGTGCAGCGTTGTCGACAGGGCTAGCCTCTTGATGACTCCTTCTGAGATGAGGTTCTTCTGGCTACCACTATCAATGATAAAGTGCAGCAGGGTGCCTTTTACCCACATCTATGAATGAAAGAGGTGTTCTCCTTCTTCTGGATCATCTAGTTCACCAGGTTGGACCTTGGTGGTAGCAATGGTGGCACTGGGTTCTACGTCAATGATTTATCTCCCCCTTTCTGGTTCTGACTCAGATTTGGAACCTGCATCTGATTCATAGGCTTTCACCTCCACCATGAGTGATTGCTTGGACCAACAATCATGAGTGTTATGTCAGGGGATCTTATAGAAGCCACACCATTTCCTGGTATCTTTCTTTTTATTTCCAGTGTCCTTCTTTGCTTGCGGCCAAGACCGGTTGTCCTAAGGATATATTTATTTTATTTTTCCTTTGTTATGTGGGTTGGGGATTCCCTTTACTTTCTTCTGATGTGATGGGTTCCCAAGCCCAAATTGTCGCATATTTTGTTTAAGATTTTACTCGATTTTGACAGCATATTAGTAGGTCGTGCCCAAGGACGATATGTCCAAAAACTCCATTTCGACCTAGATTTATTTATGCAAACCACCGCGATATTTGAGCACAATATTTCACTCATAATATTTGATACCCAACTTGGTGTGCAAGGTATGGAAGATGTTTGTGAACTCTCGCACTGCTTGGTCTCTTTCCTACTGCAGTGTGGTCCATTTTGTCTACGAGTTGTCATAACTTCTGACAGGGTAGTATTGTTCCTTGATAGCATCCCTGAAGGACTCCCAGGTGACCGTGACTATAAATAATGAGGGTTCCTTTGTTTCCTTCTGCTCACAGAAATTCTTCCACCAATCTTTGACATGGGGAACGAATTTGACGAGCGCAAATGTAATATTTTCTCTGTTCGAAAAATTATGGACAGAAAAATACCCTTCTAGCAGATTCAACCATTTATCTAAAGCATTTGTGTCTATTTGACCTTCAAATATGGGAATATAAAATTTGATATGTATCTTGAAGGGGGCAGCACCTCTGTTCGAGTAAGATGTGTCTCTTGTTGGTAGTCGCCGAAGGATTTGCACAAAACTATCCATCATTTCATTCCTTTGTTGCATGAGGGATTCCTCGAGCAACATTTTGAAAGGATCTCATGTCTCGTTGTATTTATTTTCTCCCACCATGAGAGGTCACTTGGGCATGCGAGATATTTTGTCCTCAAAAGAGACAAGCTCGAGACCCAATTCTTTGTAACCTGACCTCGTCAGGGACATGCATTAAGAACGACAACGAGCAAACCGCTTTGATAACATTGAACTGGATTTCATGAGCAAAACGAAAATGAATACAGATTATTATTACTATCAAAACTGAGACACAAGAATAGCAGAGATACAATAACATAGATACAGTAAAATTGGTTTCTATTCAATAAGAAATTGTGTTGAAACTATAAAATGCAGTGGAAAATAAGATTTTTAGAATGGTGCCAGCTTATCTCTGAGAAGAGATGTGACACTTGCACTCATTCACAAGAAGATGGTTACAATGAGGTTATCCAAGACTTTTTTACAACAAAAAGGAATTCCAAAAACCCTAGACATCCAAAAATCTAACCCTAGGAGATGAAGCACCAAAAGTCATGTGGGCCCTATTGCAGTAAGCTAGTACATTAACTTCTCGGAATCGTAACTTTTGCATATGATATTCATTTTAGGCGCACAATATCCCGTTGGAAATTTCTATGATGCAAGAGCATCGTATAAAGCCCAAGTGTGTGCCTAAAACCAAGAAGACAGTTGGATGCACAGATGCAATTAAATACATTTTTGTGAAAACGTTGTGAATTTCAAAATCTGAAACATTAATGTAATGGATGGGAGGAAAGTGCATTAGCATTTATGTATTGAAGATCCAAACTGATTTTGGAGTGTATGTTCCTATCCATGGATGTAATGGGAATTTATGTGTGTTTAATGCAAGTAGGTAGATTTAATTTAATAGATTAGACAGTTTTAGAAGCATAGGAGGAAAAATGGATGATAGACACCCTCACCCTTGTATCATTGTAACATAATTTCAGAATTCATAAGTTGTAGAGCTGCAGAGAAGAATAGAGGAGAACAGATAATTTTATGCATTTTAGTTGTTATTTTCCATGTACAGGAGCACTGGAATTAATAGAAGAAAGCTTTGATTCCAATCTATGTGTGTGTTATGGTTGTTGGAAGCACTTGTTAAATGGTATGTTGCAGGCTTGTTTGCATTCTCTGTATACATTTTTCTTCAATGCTATGTGTGTATGTATTCTCTAGAATTCTATGTTGAATGTTTGAATTCTAGACAAGGGGAGAATGAGTTTCAGTTGTTTCTCTTTCTAGGAACTCCTGCAAAGAGTGCAGTGGAGGGTCCGCAAGGAGTGCATCGACCAGGCTCTGAGTTTCATCTCAGAACTCTCAGAGGAGATTCAAATTGTGTCTTTATAGGAAAGAGTGCTAGTAGAGCACAGAGCCATGCAAAGTGTGTGTAGGCTGGGAGAAGGGGACGAATTACTTCAAACTCACATAGGATTTGAAGAATTATCTGTTGCAATGAGTGCACAAAGTCAAAAGACCCAAATAACCTGAGGTTATTTGAAAATTTTCTGCAAGGAGTGTGTGCAGGGTTCCTTTTGGAATCCTTGAGTTCGTAAGGGAAAGCTCAGAAGGGATAGAAACTCTGAAGTGTTCAAAGGGAGATGGAGGTCGAAATCGTCTCACATAAGTCAAGTTCTGGAGGGAGGATGCCAAATCATTTGGCCAGAAGTCCTTGAGAAGTTGAATCAGACAGTGGAATCGCTTCAGGAGGAAGTGCCAAAGTTCTGTAGGCCATTGGATCTGATAGATCAGCGAAGGGATTAAGACTGAGAGTCTTTCAACGCCCATAAGCTCAGGAGGAGTAGTGACCGTTAGATCCAGATCAATGAGGACCATTGATCTCGAATGTGAATTTGCCATATCGGGGATCGGGAAGTGGAGTAGTTCAAGGTTGGACTCAAGAGTTGCGAACTCCCGAGTTGCGAAATCCCGATACATCCAGGACCGTTGGATTGAGGGAGGCACACAGCCGTAGATATCATCAAGGGTACGATTTCGAAGTCGTGGATCCATAGAGGAAGAGGAATGGTTGTTGGTTGTTCGCACAAGTTGTGAAAGCTGGAAAGTCCGTGTGCACAGGTGGCAAAAACTCACCCCGTAAGTAGAGTAAAGCAGAGGTGACAGGTGGCATGCACCCATCACTTTGGGTGGAGTCAACATTCGTTGACAGATCACGTTTCGGGGATTCGCAAGGGAAGAGAATGAGAAGTTGGTGCTCCAACTCGCTAAGTCATGAGTTGCGAAAGGTGCTTGCGTTAAGGCTTGGTTGTGGTCATATTGGAAAAGGGGTTGAAGAGGGGGCTTACACCTTAAGCCCATTCACAATTTTGTGTTTCAGCTATTTCCAAGGACTGTGGCATTGTATTCGAAGTTTCCAACTCATGAGACCTAAAATTATTTTGTGGGATTAAACAAGGGGTTCAGTTAACCCTTGTCGAGGTTTAGAGAAGATCTTGCGCTAATCTCAGCCTGAGGGCAGGAGGTCTGCACCAGTTGTGGTATCAAATCCCGAAACAATTTCTTTTCTTTCTACAGTAGAGAGAAAAGAGGAATTTTACAGCCATGCCGTCGAGAAGAAGAGAAAGGCCCATACCTGATCCAACAGTGGAAAGAGAAATGCATGAATTACGTGACAGACTTGATTCTATGGAGACAACACAGAGGTGAATAGTTGATGTTGGGGATATCAGCAAAGCTGAAAGTGAAAATGAAGCTGGAAATGAAGGAGAACAAGTTGTAGTCAAGATGCTGCAGAATAATTCCTATTCAAGGCTTTTGCAAGGATAGGTACTAGGGAAAAAATGGATATTCCAATGTACGAAGGAAACCTAGACGTTGAAGAGCTTCTAGACTAGATTAAATCTCTAGACAAACACTTCAACTATGAGGATGTTGAGGAAGACAAGGAATTCAAACATGTCGTTACTAGACTTAAAGGGCATGCGGAATTGTGGTGGGATGAACTGCAAGATGACAGACGTTGCAAGGGAAAGCATAAAATCAAGAGCTGGGATAGAATGGTTGCAAAAATGAAAGTCAAGTTTATACCCAGGGATTATCAAATAAATCTGTTTCGGAGGATGCATAATTTGAGACAGACGTTGATGTCAGTGAAAGAATACACTGAAGATTTCTATAGGATAAACATTAAAGCAGGTCATAGGGAAAGCGATGATGAGAAATTTTCCAGGTATATGAATGGTCTACGATATGACATTCAGGATGAGATGAGCATGATAACCATCTAAACCGTAGAATATGCTTATCAGATGGCTCTAAAAGATGAAGAGAAGATGAGCCGAAAGCAAGTTCAAAGAGGTCGAGGTAGAAGTCAAAGAAGAGGCAAGACAATTGCCCAAGATAGAACTCAGAAGCCTAAAGAAGAGGGGAAGAAACCTCAAACTCAATTTGAGAGAGGAGGAAGCTCACAGGGGAGGTAGTATGCTGATAGAAATACTTTTCCTCAAGCCAAAGGAAGAGGAAGAGGCAGAGGAGGTGAAGTGAAATGCTTTATCTGTGGAAAAATAGGACATAAATCCTATGAGTGTCCAGATAGGAAGAAAGATGGTAGTGAAACTCACATTTCCGAAGCTCAAGGACGAAATGTTGAGGTAGAGGAAACTGAGGGTGGAAGATCTTTGATGATGCAGAAAGTTCTCTTGAAACTGGAGAAGGAGCCAGAGAACCCAGCCCAAAGAAACAGTTTGTTTTGGACTGCTTTCAAAACCAAAGACAGGGTATGCAAGGTCATAGTGGATGGCGGTAGCATAGATAATCTTGTATCTACAGAAATGGTAGAAAAGTTGGAGCTGGAGACTGTTGCGCATCCAAGCCCATACAAAGTTTCGTGGCTACAAAAATGACATCAGGTAAATGTCACTAAATAATGTTTAGTTGAATTTAAAATAGGAGGATATAAAGATGAGATATTTTGTGATGTCATTCCCATGGATGTTTGTCATCTATTGTTGGGTAGACCATGGCAATATGACAAAAATGTGGTGCATGATGGGAGAAAGAACATGTACACTCTGTATAAAAATGGTAGGACACACATGTTGTTGCCAATTAGGGATAAAGAAGTGAAACCAGAGATGAGAAACATTGTACTTATCA
Source organism: Picea glauca (assembly GCA_000966675.3). Lineage (NCBI taxonomy): Eukaryota > Viridiplantae > Streptophyta > Pinopsida > Pinales > Pinaceae > Picea > Picea glauca. Next base: position 103,707 of record JZKD02S0171583.1, on the reverse strand, counting down.
TGAGTGAGAAGGAACTTCTTAAGGAATTCAAGAAGAAGGAAGACACGCAATTGATTTATGGTTAGGAAGCCCATAATTGCTTTGAACAGCACTAGGATAGATGATTTACCAGAAGAAATCTAGGAGTTACTGGAAGAATTTGTTGATATAGTAGTGGACGAACTACCTTGTTCATTTCCACCTATCAGGAGTATAAGCCATCATATCGATCTTATACGTGGAGCCAATTTGCCGAACAAAACATATTATAGATTGACACCATAAGAGAATGAAGAAGTTAAGAGATAGGTCCAGGACTTAATGGACAAAGGATTGATTCGGGAGAGCTTGAGTCCATGCATTGTTCCAATAGTGCTCATCCCAAGGAAGGATGGTGGCTGGAGAATGTGTACAGACTCAAGGGAAATCAATAAAATTACCATCAGTTACAGGTTCCCATTGCCAAGGATGGATGACTTGATGGATTTCTTGAGTGGAGCAAAGTTTTTTTCAAAGATTGATTTGAAAAATGGATATCATCAGATTAGAATGAGAGAAGGTGATGAATGGAAGACAACATTCAAGATGAATGAAGGGCTTTATGAATGGCTTGTCATGCCATTTGGCTTGACGAATGCGCCTGGTACTTTCATGAGGTTGATGAACGAAGTCCTGAAGGATTTCATTGGGAAATTCATCATTGTATATCTTGATGATATATTAATTTTCAGTAAAACTGAAGCAGAGCATTTGAAGCATTTAGTTGCAGTGATGATAAGGTTACAGCAAGAGAAATTGTTGATCAACATGAAGAAATCGTCATTTATGAGGACATAACTCATTTATTTGGGTTTTGTTATCTCTGCAAATGAATTGAAAATGGATCCGGAAAAGATAAAGGTGATCCAGGATTGGCCATCGCCGAAGAGCGTATTTGAAGTTCAAAGCTTCCATGGTTTGGCTAGCTTCTACAGGAAATTCATCTTAAACTTCAATGGAATTAGTGCACTGATGATGGATACAGTGAAGAAAAGACATAAATCTTTTCACTGGACGGAGGAAGCGAAGAAGAGATTCGACCTGTTGAAGAAGAAGATCACTGAGCAACCAATTTTGGTTTTGCCAGATTTCAGTAAGACATTCCAGGTCAGGTGTGACGCGAGTGGATTTTCCATTGGAGTGGTCTTGAGCCATGACAATAGGTCGGTCACGTATTTCAGTGAAAAACTTAATCAAGAAAAGATTAAGTACTCCACGTATGGAAAAGAATTCTACGCAGTCATACAAGTGCTGAAGAAATGGAGGCACTATTTGGTTCCAAAGGAGTTCATTTTGTATAGTGATAATCACGCTTTGCAATTTGTGACTCGATAGGAGAAGTTGAACCAAAAACATGTTAAATAGGTTGAATACATGCAGAATTTTACTTTTGTGATTAAGCATATTTTTGGAACTGCTAACAAAGTTGTTCACGCTTTGAGCAAGAAATGTTTGTTTATGCAGGAATTCAGAGTCAAGACTTTGGGTTTTGATAACCTCAAAGAAATGTACGGGGATGATCAAGATTTCAAAGAGGCATATGAGGCGTCTAAGAATCCAATTCTCAAGGACAGAAGCCAATGGACAGAGTACATGATCCAATATGGACTATTGTTCAGGGGAAATCAGATATGTATTCCAAAATGCTCCATGAGGGAGAATTTGTTGAAGGAAAAGCACAACGGAGGATTGGTCGAACACTTCGGTCATGAAAAAACATTCTCAAATTTGAATGGTTCATATGACTGGACAGGGATGAGGACAGATGTTAAGAAATTTGTTGATAGGTGTAGAATTTGTCAGCACACGAAGGGAAAAAGGCAGAACGCAGGGTTATGCTAGCCATTACCCATACCCAAAAGGCCATGGGATGCAGTGAGCATGGATTTCATATTAGGAATTCCAAGGACACAGAGGGGATACGATTCAATCTTTGTAGTGGTAGACAGATTTTCAAAGATGGCACATTTCATACCATGCCAGAAAACCAGTGACGCAACATATTGTGAACCTGTTTTTCAAGGAAGTCGTCAGACTTCACAGCTTGCCAAGGAGTATCATTTCTGATCGAGATACCAAGTTTGTAGGACATTTCTGGAGGACCTTATGGAAGAAGCTAGGGACAAACTTGTCTTTTATCTCAGCGTATCATCCTCAAATGGATGGAAAGACAGAGGTCGTGAACAGGAGCTTGGGATATTTGTTAAGGAGCTTAGTGACTGAACACCACATTCAATGGGATCACATTCTACCACAGGTAGAATTCGCTTACAATGATTCACTCAATAGAAGCACAGGGAAAATTCCATTCCAAATTGTATATGGAATGCAACCAAGGGGAGTCTCTAAATTGAAATATTCAGAACAAGCTGAATTCAGGAGTGCTACTGCAGAGGACTTTGCAGAAGGAGTGAAGGATCTTCATAGCAGAATAAAGGAGAGATTGTAGAGTTCAAGTCAAGAGTACAAGTGTAGAGCAGATCAACACAGGTGAGAACTTCAATTTGAAGTTGGTAATTTGATTCTTGTGCATTTGAGAAAGGAAAGGTTCCCAAGGGGAACATACAACAAGTTGAAGATGAAGAAAATTGGACCGTGCAAGGTCATAAGAAAATTTGGGGCAAACGCGTATGATATTGAATTACTCGATGGGGTCGGAATCTCACCGATATTCAATGTCACGAATTTGTACCCTTACAGAGATGAAGAAGCAGGAGCAGAGGGTGAACAGGAAGAAATTCAATGGACAAAACAAATGCATGTAGCTAAAAATCCACAGATGGAAAGCATAATTGACAAGAGGATTAGCAGAAAGACCAAGAGAAAATAGTATTTTGAATACTTGGTCAAGTGGAAAGGACATCCAATTGAAGATGCCAGCTAGGAGAATGAAGAAGTAATTCAAAAGCATGGATAGACTGTGCAAGATCTCATGAATAGGATTTCATGAAAATTTTCAAGCGAGGGAGTATCATGTAGGAGCATCGTATAAAGCCCAAGTGCGTGCTTAAAACCAAGGAGACAATTGGACACGTAGATGCAATTAAATACATTTTTGTGAAAACGTTGTGAATTTCAAAATCTGAAACATTAATGTAATGGATGGGAGGAAAGTGCATTAGCATTTATGTATTGAAGATCCAAACTGATTTTGGAGCATGTGTTCCTATCCTCGGATGTAATGGGCATTTATGTGTGTTTAATGCAAGTAGGTAGATTTAATTTAATAGATTAGACAGTTTTAGAAGCGTAGGAGGGAAAACGGATGATAGACACCCTCACCCTTGTATCATTGTAACATAATTTCAGAATTCATAAGTTGTAGAGATGCAGAGAAGAATAGAGGAGAACGGAGAATTTTATGCATTTTAGTTGTTATTTGCCATGTACAGGAGCACTGGAATTAATAGAAGAAAGCTTTGATTCCAATCTATGTGTTTGTTATGGTTGTTGGAACCACCTGTTAAATGGTGTGTTGCAGGCTTGTTTTCATTCTCTGTATGCATTTTTCTTCAATGCTATGTGTGTGTGTGTGTATGCTCTATAATTCTATGTTGAATGTTTGAATTCTAGATAAGGGGAGAATGAGTTTCAGTTGTTTCTCTTTCTGAGAACTCCTACAAAGAGTGCAGTGGAGGGTCCGCTAGGAGTGCGTCGACCAGGCTCTGAGTTTCATCTCAGAACTCTCAGAGGAGATTCAAATTGTGTCTTTACAGGTAAGAGTGCTAGTAGAGCACAGAGCCATGAAAAGTGTGCATAGGCTAGGAGAAGGGAATGAATTACTTCAAACTCACAGAGGATTTGAAGAATTATCTGTTGCAAAGAGTGCACAGAGTCAGAAGACCCAAATAACATGAGGTTATTTGAAAATTTTCCGTAAGGAGTGTGTGCAGGGTTCCTTTTGGAAGCCTTGAGTTCATAAGTGAAAGCTCAAAAGGGATAAAAACTATGAAGTGTTCAAAGGGAGACAAAGTTCGAAATCATCTCACAGAAGTCAAGTTCTGGAGCGAGGACGCCAAATCATTTGGCCAGAAGTCCTTGAGAAGTTGAATCAGACGGTGGAATCGCTTTAGGAGGAAGTGCCAAAGTTTTGTAGGCCATTGGATATGATAGATCAGCGGAGGGATTAAGATTGAGAGTCTTTCAACACCCATAAGCTCAGGAGGAGGAGTGACCGTTAGATCTGGATCAACAAGGACCATTGATCTCGTATGTGAATTTTCCATATCAGGGACCAAGAAGTGGAGTAGTTCAAGGTTGGAATCAAGAGTTGCGAACTACTAGGTTGTGAAATCCCGATACATCCAGGACCATTGGATCGGGGGAGGCACATAGCCGTAGATATCGTCGAGGGTACAATTTCTAAGTTGGGGATCCATAGAGGAAGAGGAGCGGTTGTTGGTTGTTCACTCAAGTTGTGAAAGCCGGAAAGTCTGTGTGGACAGGTGGCAAGAACTCACCCCGTAAGTAGAGTAAAGCAGAGGTGACAGGTGGCATGCGCCTATCGCTTTGGGTGGAGTCAACCTTCATTGAGGGATCATGTTTTGGGTATTTGCAAGGGAAGAGCACAAGAAGTTGGCGCTCCAACTCGCTAAGTTGCGAAAGGTGCTTGCGTTAAGGCTTGGTTGTGGTCATATTGGAAAAGGGGTTGAAGAGGGGGCTTACACCTTAAGCCCATTCACAATTTTGTGTTTCGGCTATTGCCAAGGACTGTGGCATTGTATTCGAAGTTTCCAACTCGTGAGACCCAAAATCCTTTTGTGTGCTTAAACAAGGGGTTTAGTTAACCCTTGTCGAGGTTTAGAGAAGATCCTGTGCAAATCTCGGCCTGAGGGCAGGAGGTCTTCACCATTCTATCCGAGGAATACACATGGTTCTGTCAAAATATGACTCCATCTATAGTTTGACTATAGCGAGCCCTAAAAATGTTGTTTAGGGCTTCAAAATGGCCCTAGAAGTCAGGGACCCGAAAACTAAGAAAAAACTATCAAACTGGAAAATTGCCAAAATGAGCTAGTTGGAATAGGTAGGAGGCCACCGAAATCCATTCGAATCAAATGATACTTATGAAATTTGTAAAAATTGTGCCCTGTCATGATTTGACAATGGGGAAACAGTGACCATGGAGATAAAGGCAGGACAATGAAAACCCGTGCTAGAACTCAAAAAGATGAAATGAAATCACCCAAAAAAAAACCTTGAGTCCACTTTACATTCACAAAATAAAATGAGAGGAACACTCAAAAACTAAAAACTACTTGGAAACACAAGCAACAATCAAGAGGATCAAACAGAGAAGAGAGGATCTAGAGACACAGATCAAATATAGATCCTTGATATCAGACACATCTAGATTTGACCAAAAAAATGAAAATTTTGCAATTTTTTAAAGCCTACAAGGGGTGTCATGGGCCATATACCCTGCAACAAGTGACCATCTGCAAGGTGTTGTTGGTCAGTAGTACTGAAATCAAAAACATTGTCGCTCTATCTGAGAGGTCTACTCTCTAAGGGAGTTCTAGGGAAGATAAACAAACTTAGAAACAAAAAACAAAGGTGAATAGGTAAGGGAAATTGAACTAGAAAAGAACCAAAAATTCTTCCCCAATGGAGTTGCCAGTTTTTTACAAATAAAATCTCACCAATTCATTGACAAGATCTCCCTAAGATCTGCTTATTGATCCTAGAAATACAATGGGCTAGACTTCTAACAGTTTCCTCTGAATTCAAGAAAAATTGTTTTGTTTTAACCAAGAAGGGTGATGAACATACCTTTCGACCGACGATTGTCCTCTCATGTCTACTTGATGCAACTCTTGATATTTAGCTCCATCTCTTGCAATCTACTTCCCACACATAAGGAGACAAAAAAATACCAATCTATTATTCTTTGAATGTTAGGAAATTCAAATCCACTATATCTATCATGATCTATTCATTATGAGACCATATCTAAACATTCGTAAAAAGAATACAAACATTCATGGAGAAAAACCAATGATCTATTAACTGAAATGAAAGAAGTGTATCAATATCATTACCTCAAGGTGTAAATGCACTCCTCCTTTCCCCTTTCTCCTTGCTCCTCCTTAGCTTCCTCAACCAAGCTAGGAAACCTAATTGCAACTTATGTAGATGGAGAAGTACCTATGTATTTTAGCAACATATATTTGCAAATGGTTCTTCTTCCCTCATGCTCAAGATTGGCCTTATTTATATAGACTCTTGTAAGAGGCTTGGCAGAGCTTCTATATATTCTAGAGACCAATGGAGAATCAAATGATGTGATCTCCAAGTCTCATGTCACGAAGAACCAACTCATCCCTTATGTTCTTCTTTGAAACTCCACAAATATAGAAGGTTACTGAGGGTATCATGGGTTGCACTATAGATGACTAGTGACTAGTTGTGGGTTTCATTATAGATGACATATAATTAGTCATACATGGAAAATGAGCGACATGTCTCTTGTTGTCCATGTATGACTAATGGCACCCTTCAAAAACTGACTAAATCTTGAGTTGAAGGTTTTTTTTAACTGTCATCTTCTGGTATGTTCCTCCTGACATTGTAGGGTGGAAATTAAGACTATAACATAAAGTTGGCCCTATCAGTTGTTGAAGGACACCCCACTATCACATCATTGGATGAGCTTCTGGAATTTATCCCAATCCCAATAGATGATGAAACTACCATTCAAATTAACAAGGTTATGCAACAATATATTTATCACAAGAAAATTATTCCATGTGAATTTTTGTAGTTAATACATGGATGTTTTGATATATATTTTTTACTCACCAGCAATAGCATATATGTTGGATAGCTAGACCGTGCAATTTGGTGGTTCTTCTATATGTTTTTCTCAAGACTGTGTTTAATTTTGAAGCTTGTATAGCTAGTCAATGAAAGTGGACAGTAGTTAATAGTTAAATATATTTGGTTATGTATTTCATAAATTTATATATGGTGGATGGCATGAACTTCTTTCAATTCATGTTTTCAATTTCAAAATGATAGTATAATAAATATTGATTAGAATTATGTGATTCAAACTATAGAATTAACACAAAAAATAATTATTTAATTATAGTTCTATTAACTATTTGTATTATCTATTTATTTTAGTTAATTGTTGTATATATGCATGGTTTGCTTGAGTTTATAGAAATTATTATACATTTATATTCTATTGGTTCATGAATTAATTTTATAGATTTGTTAACTTTAAATATCAAGGCTAATTGGCTTCCCAACATATAGCAAGTTAAATGTAGTTTGGTACCATTTACAAGCTTGTCTTGTTAGCAAGTTAAATGTACTTTGGTACCATTTACAAGCTTGTCTTGTTTTGTTTCCAGCTAATATCAATCAAAAAGTTGACATGCTCAAATCTAGCTTACATTCAATAAAAACTATCTTAATGCTCTCTTGCAATTATTATTTTAAATCAATATTTGAAATATGCAATTATTATTTTAGATCAATATTTGAAATATCCTTGAATAGTAGTTTAGGATCAAATTTGCATACTAATAGAAAAGTTAACAATGATTAACCATTAACAAGGAACATTTTAAAATCAATGTGCACATAAAACTAGAGGACTATTACCCTTAGGGGAAACAGATCCACTAACTCAGTTAACTAAGAAACATAAGACCATAATTAATGAGTTTATGGATTTAAGCAGTACTCAAATTTCCATCTTTATTCTTTAACCGTCATAGCCTTACAAGGGTGTTTTTAATTATTGTGATTGATCTGTTCACATTAAGCATCAACATAAATGGAGTTGGCAAAGACTTCACGCTATCTAGGGATTAACCTGGTTTAGATTTTAATTTGTTGTTTCCATCTTTATTCTTTAACCGTCATAGCCTTACAAGGGTGTTTTTAATTATTGTGATTGATTTGTTCACATTAAGCATCAACATAAATGGAGTTGGCAAAGACTTCACGCTATCTAGGGATTAACCTGGTTTAGATTTTAATTTGTTGTGAACAACATATGGTTTCAAAAACATCTTGTTGAGAGGAAGATGAACTAGTTGCTAGGAATATTGGGGTTTCTCTAGTTATATATAGTCTTGAGTAATAAATTTCATTTTAGTTTTGTAGTTGTTTGGTTTCTTGTTTATTTGACTTAACTTATGTATATATGCATGATGTTTTATGATTTTAGGAGGAACCATTATAAATTTACATTGTGTTAGTTCATGGATCAATTTTGTGGATTTATTGAGTTTAGAACTCGGTGTTAATTGGTTTATAGCATAATTGGTATAACATTTTATAGCTTGTTTCTTTTCAGATTTAAAAAATTAACATTACCATATTTGATTTACAATTATTTTTAATAGTTTTTTTAATATTCTTTTTGCATTTATTAGTTTAAATCAACATTCACAATAATCTTGCATACATGTTTAGGAATAAATCTACCCACCAATAGAACATTTATAAAATTAACTATTAAAAAAGTTACATGTTTTACATTAACACACATATAAATAGATGATTAGAACCCCTAAGTGGAATGCCTCTACTAACTCGGTTAACTAATAAACCTAACAGTGTAGTTAGTGAGTTTAGGGCTTTAGCAAGTCGGGCTTATATCCCCTTTTTCCCTTGAGATCCCTAAAAGGGTGTTTAACTTGTGTGCTTGATTTGTTCACATTAAGTATCAACATAATGATCTTAATGATCTTGGTAACTCTATGTAACAAATCAAGAACAACGGTAAATGATAACCATACTAGGGAGGAGGTCATTTGTTTAATTAATTTTTCCTATCTATTCTAAAAAAACAAGTCTTTGTTATCCTTAGAGATAATATTGCGCTAGGAATGAGCTTTACCTCATGTGGCTTCTTGTCAATGGACAGTCGTGATAGATGTGTGGTGGCTAGTGGTAATACCTTGTGACACCCTGGGTTTTCTAGATTATTGTCAAGAAGTATAGTGTCTAGCAGATTATCTACAACAATTCAAAGGTGATCCCCATGAGGATCTAGATAAAAACATCAAAACCTTCATGGACTATTGTTTTTCCAAATAACTTTATGATCCTACGCTTATGACATGTGTTTTTCATTGCACACTCTATGTGAAATTTGTTCAATGGTTCAATTCACTACTCAAGCATTCCATCCTTGGTTGGAAGCACTTTATTCGCCTCTTCAAGACAAAATTTGTGGAATCAAGGTCTAGATTAAGTTATTCATGAGTTTCCCTAGTGGAGTCATCATTCATTGTTGTGTTTGAGTTATTCATATCAAGCATCAACAATTGGGACCTTGTAGAAATTATAAAACATCGTAAACAAGGAAGCACCACTTACCCAACAAGTCAAGTTTACATTGTAAACTAAAAGTAAGACAAGACAAGAATGTAATCTTACTTTCATATACAAATCCAACTAATTTACATGGGTTGGGATCTTTTCTATGGATGGTGTAAATGTTCCATACAACAATGAAGTTGAACTAATGGATTATGTTGGCCCAACATACAAATACAAATATTAGATATGGCTGGCCTAATATCTATTGAGTATGCAGAGATGTGGAATTTGTGCAAATTATAACCAAATGAAAGAAATCAATCAAAGTAAAGGAAAATATATGTGTATTTATAGAAGGCCAAACGTTTATGGAAATGTTGTAGGGTTTATAAACATTTCACATCCTGGAAGCACAAGCAAGCTACCCAATTATATTTTTTCAAGGCATGATTGAAATGAAGTTGTGGTTTGTGCAATAAAACGAATCATTGCAACACAGGATTTGTTGATCGATTACAATTTGAATAGATCTGAGGAAAGAGGAAATTATGTTTTATATTTTATATTTTTTATTACTAATTGTGTTTGAATATGATTTGCAATCATTTCATCTTATACATATTTTATCTAATTAACATAATGGTGTTTATGTTGTAGGTTTATTCGAGCATTTAGGTTGGTTTCTGTTCATTTGAGTATTTAAGATAGTGTGTGGTTCATTTGAGATTTTTGCGTATCTCGATAGTTGAATGGGTGAATTTTTTGTATTTTATTGTCTCACTAAATAAATGGCTTCCACCTCAATGATTCCACCAAACTAGGATCAAATTCAACACATCAAGCGATATTTGCAAACATTTTTCAACATTATAGAAGAAAAGACATAAATATTCCAAGCCATCATGAATGAATTCCCATCGAGTTCCTATTATACAGATTACACTAATTTTCATATTTATGTTGATTCAACCCATCTCCTCATTATTGTCATCAACCATGGCCAATGGGAAAATAAAACCAGTAGAATTGTAGACATGATTTTGAATATCCCATGAACCAATACATTTGTCATCATTGGAATTTTCAATTCCACTAATGAAATTATTATTATCCTCCATGAAACTTATTTTCTTGTATCCAACTAAAAGAGCATGCTTAGAATAACAATTATTGTGACTAAGAGAACTACAAGTACCCTATGGCATCATTTGAATCTAACTATTCAACCCAAAGAAACAGCTCAATCATCATGTTCCATTACATGGAAAGTGGTGACACATCCATGAATGCCAAACCCATCCCAATGTATGATTGTGGCATCAATTTAACTTTTGAAGATGCACATTTTGAACTGATGCCACATTATGAAGAATCTTGGCCACTAGGGTGCACATGTGAGGAAACTGATTATATGTGTTTCAATGATGATGTTTAGGATGTTTCAATGGTGATGATTTGTGCATGAATTTGCATTAAACGTTATATCAAATACAAGTGTTTAACCTTATATCTGTTGAAATTTGAAAAGTAGAAAGTTATGTTATGTTGAAAGTTGCCCCATATTGAAAAATGGTTTGTTGCAAGTGAATATACATCAAGTAAATAAAATGTTTCCCAAATTATTTTGAAAATGAAATTAATGTTAAAACATACTTTGTCAAAACTTAATGTCATGCTATCATAATTGGAAATTCCTATACTTGCACCAATCTCTTCCCTATTTAGAAAGTTTTCTAGGAAAGTATTTGACATGGTAATATGGCCATGGTATTCTAGGCAAGTTATGAGTCATGACCATGGTATTCTAGGAAAGTCTTTGCAAAATGACATGTTGATCTATTACGATTTGAATTGAATTAAGGAAAGAGTTAATTATGTTTTACAATTTTTAGTCCTTATTTACTAAGTATTATGGTTTAATATGATTTTAGTTAGTTATGTATTTTTGATATTTTATCTAATTAACATTCCAGTGTTTATGTTGTAGGTTTATCATGAAAAAACAATTGATGTAGGAAGGTAATGTAATATAACTTTTATATGTTTTTTTATAAATTATTATCATTGTTCTAATCCATATTAAATACTAGTTGTTTGTAGGTTTCCAAATTGCTTCATCATGGTGATGATTATGACATTTATGATTAACTTGACCCTCGCACAACTATCAAAAAGCAAGTTAAAAAAATGGACACAAGAACTATCAAGTTTGATGTAGATATCTTTGAAGAAAGCATCAAAAGAAAATAATGCTTACTTTTGAGGATCAATGAGTTCAATGTATAAAATTTTGAAATTATATGAACTCAATTGCTTGAATGTATGCAATTTCTTAATTTTGATTAATTATACCTAACATAAAATTTGTTTTTTATAGCAATTGTTGAGACAGGATGCCACAAGCATTAGGAGTAGCACACTAGCATCTATTGTTTGTGTCGATATTGTTACTCTTGATATTGGTCTCTCTACTCTTGCACCTAATGCTATCCTTGATGACTATTGCATCTAGTACTACCAATGCCTCTTCTCATGTTCTTTCTAATACCCTTGCTTCAAATATTGATCTAACTCCCTTGTTGGTCATAATTATCAACATCACTTGGGAATTGCTTATGTTTTTACACATGGATGGGTAACTTGTCATGTTGAAATGATTGAAAATTCATGTTAATTACTAATCCCTCAACCTATTTTTATTTTATACAAAATTAGTAGTTTATGTTTATTTTATGAGTCTACGATCGCACTAGCATGGAATAACCTTTTATGAACAGTGGCACAAGAATGCAGTGTTTATTTAGTCTAATATCCTTATTGAGACTCCTAAAATCTAAAAAATAAATACCAATTTGACTAAATTTAGATTAATTTCAATCTAAGCCCCTTCGGAGATATGTCAAAAATGATGTCTCCAAATTATGAAATCAAAGTCCAAAATTGTGAATATCAAATTCAAAAAGTGTGAAATCAAATTCAAAAAATATAAATATTGGAATTGAAAAATGCAATATCAAAGTTCAAAATTGCAAAACTAAATTTTGAAAATATGGATGTTGGATTTCAAAATACAAAAATTGAATTTTAAGATTGCAAAATGAATTCGAAATATGTATCATATTCCATTAATTCATAAATTAGTAGCTTAATAACCATTGCTAATGTTTTTCTTAAATTATAACCTGCATGGTTGTTAAATTTTAACATTAATATTGTTTAAAATCAATACCTATCAAATATCAAATATCTAGTTATTATGTTTTATTAGATGAACTTGATAGAAAATTATATCCACTATAAAAATAAAACACTCTAATCCCACTAAATTATATTCATTTACATAGTTGTTAAATTTTAACATTAATATTGTTTAAAATCAATACCTATCAAATATGTTATTATGTTTTATTAGATGAACTTGATAGAAAATTATATCCACTATAAAAATAAAACACTCTAATCCCACTAAATTATATTCATTGTATTTACTAATGGTATAAAACACATTATACTTTTTTACACATAAAGGGAGTCTAATATTCTTTTAATATATGTAAAAATAAAAAGTAGCAATCATATGTAAAAATAAAAAGTAGCAATCATATGAAATTTGCATGGTTCACATCATCTATACCTTTCAATACATAAAGGGAGTCTAATACTCTTTTAATATATGTAAAAATAAAAAGTAGCAATCATATGAAATTTGCATGGTTCACATCAACTATACCTTTCAATAGTTACATCTTTCAACAATAACAAATGTGGTCATAAATGATCTTTATAGTATAATATTATTAGGCATAGTAATCATTTTTTTCTTAATTATCAAACTTTTTAACTCATCATAATAAAAAACATATACAATATTTCACAAATAAAGTATATTATGTTTTTAGATTTTTATGATGAGTATTTTCGAAGTTGTTTGCCAGATAATTCACACTTGGTGTCATTTTTGTCATCGATCTTTCAAATTTGAATCAGGATTCATCATCAAGACTAATCATCAATTGATAGCTTGTTGATCTCCATCAATTAATACTTGATGTGTTCGGTCAACTGTGTAGGATGTTTTTAAGATTTTAACCTAGGTCGACTGTCTAAAAACCTAATCTACAGAGTTTTAAACAAAAATTACTTTATTTTTTTTTTTATATTTTAAACTAAATAATAATATAATAATATATCATAAAATTATTACTAAGTTTGTAAAGTTATATATATATATATATGTGTGTGTGTGTGTGTGAGAATAAGTTTTTAGTGTTTTTAATTATGTGAATTATATTTAAAAATAGAAATTAAACAATTAATTAATTGAATTAAATTTAAAGTTAATTAATTGAATTATATGTAAGAATGGAGCTTTAGTTATGGTTGTTTTTAGGGTTAGAGTTTTAAAAGTGTTTTATAATTTTATATATAATATAAGTCTTAGTGCTTTTAATTGAATTGTATTTATAGTTAAGGTAGGAAGGGAGCGGTTAGGTTGTTTTAGGGTTATAGTTTTTTATATTATTATTTGTTAGTAATTTATAATTTTATGTATAAAGTTTAGTGAACTAGTTACTAGATTACGGAAAGGTGGGGTTTAGGTTTAGGTTTAGTTTTTAATTGATTAGAATAAATTGATTAGGATGTAACAAAGTAGGAATATATATAGGAGTATTAATAAATAAGTTTCATAAGGTAAGGGTATAGGTAACTTAATGATATAAATAGTAGGTAAGGAGGTTTAGTTAGACTTCTAAGTCTAAGAGCTGACACCAAGGAAAACCTAAAAAAGTCAGGAAGGAAATGTTTTAGGGTTTTTAATTTAAAAGTACTTTTAATTTATGTTTATATTTAATGTAAAAATTTGGTGAACTAATTACTAGATTAAGGAAAGGAAGCTTTTAGTTAGGTTTAGGTTTTGTTGGAAAAATCTGGGGAACCAAAGGATTGTTTTACTAAGTAGTAGGGGTTAGATTGTGTTGTAAGTGATTAGGATGTAACATAGTAGGGATATTGGGGTTTTAAAATAAATTGTCATAGAATTAGGTTATATGTGACTTAATTATTTGAAATATATAGTAGTAGGTGTCTATAATTAAAATTTTATAAAGTAGGTAAAACAGGTTAGTTAGACCCTTAAGTCTATGTAGTGAAGGAAAGGAAAACCTAAATAAGAAAGGAAAGAAAAAGGGAGGTGTCATACTTGATTTGATCTATGAGGGTCTCTAAGTTGATTGATTAATGGGTGCCAAAAACTGCTCACCTCCAGGCCACCGTCTCTGTTCATATTGTTGGGGTGTTTGATTATTTCGAGAGCTTCTCTTAAGCGTCTCATGTAGTAATGATCCTCTTTTGCTAGTATCTTTGTATCCTTTAGGCATACATGATGTTTGGTCTTAAGTGAATGTTCTGCTAAGGCCGAGGTGTGAATGCGTTCATTTCTAATGTTTGCTCCATGTTCCTTAATCCTTACCTGAAATGATCGTCTGATTTCCCCAATGTAACATTTCCCGCATGAACAAGAGACCTTGTAGATTCCTTTTCCTTGTTGTTGGTCAAAAGGGTATTTTACAGACTTCATTCTTTGTCTGATGGTAACTAGGGGTTTGAAGGAGGTTGTAATTTCTTTCTTTTTTAAAACTTTTGTAATCTTGTCTGTGACACCCCAAATGTAAGGAAGGAAGGCCTTTATGTTGGAGGTTTGATCATTCTATACACGAGTCCTATTATCCTTCCTATCCATTGATTTTCTGATGTCTCTATATCTATACCCAATGTTCTTAAAGACCTTAGTTAAGTGGTCTATTTCTTCCTTAAGATGTTTTTTGTCAGAAATTATTGTTGCCCTTATCGCCATGGTGTTGAGAACCCCCATCTTCTGAGAGGGATGGTGGTGGGAATCCGCATGAAGGTAACTGTCTTTGTGAGTTTTCTTCCTAAAGACCTTGTGTCCCAGTGTACCATTATGTTTTCTAGTCATAAGAATGTCTAGGAAGGGTATGTTGTTGTTTTCTTCTAGTTCCATGGTGAATTTTATGTTTTCTGAAATACCATTGAGGTGTTCAAAGAATCTGTCTAGTTCTTCTTTGCCATGAGTCCATTTGACGTTGGTATCATCAACATACCTTTTCCATCTAGATGGTTTAAGAGGATATGTTTCAAGGGCAATTTTCTCGAACTTCTCCATGTAGAGGTTGGCTATGATTGGGGATAAAGGGGATCCCATGGCTACCCCACTTGTTTGTTTGAAAAACTCTCCTTGGAAACAGAAGAAGGTTGATTTTAGACAAACTTCTACTAGTTTGGTTGTTTGAGGGTTTGCAACCTCATTAATAACTTGAATGGCCTCATTTAACGGGATCTTCGTAAAAAGTGAAACCACGTCAAAGCTGATGAGGATATCCTTAGATTCAATTTTCTCCTCTTTTATGAGTTCCATGAAGTCTCTTGAATCTTTTATGTATGAGTCTGTGTTGCCAACCAAAGGTCCTAGGATCCTTGCTACGTACCTGGCTAGTTCATAGGTTGGGGAACCAATCGTGTTGACAATTGGTCTCAGAGGAACTCCTTCCTTGTGGATTTTAGGGAGTCGATATATTCTAGGAGTGATTAGGTAGCTTGGAGTTTGTCGTTTCTTCATTCTTTCATCTAGGTTAGAAGATTTTATGGCTTTCTTGACTTCCTTAATAATCTTAGATATTGGGTTGTTGTTTAAATTTTTATAGCTGCCAGTTGTGGTGAGATGCTCTATCATTTTGGTGTTGTAATCTATTATGCTCATGACTACTGTAGCTCCACCCTTATTAGCTTTTAAAATCACAATGTTTTCGTAGTTTCTGAGGTTATTCATGGCCTCATGCTCCATTTTGATGATGTTACTTTTCGGTGGTTTAGATTTTTTGAGGAATAGGGACCAGTCTTGTCTGATAGCATTCTTGTCTTCTTCACTGAGGTGTTTTATGTTGTCTTCTATGCTGCAAATTATATTTTCTATGGGGACATCTGTCGGAGCAATGGAAAATCCCAATCCTTTTTTCAATATGTTTACTTCTTCGTTTTTAAGAACATGGTTGGATAGGTTAATTACTTTTTTGTTTGTTGTAGTGTATCCTTTGTTTGTTGTAGCATTTTTGGTGTCATGCCTCCCTCCGTTTGTTGTAGCATCTTCTCTGTTCGATGTAGCATCTCCTCCATGCAATTTCATTGTAGCATCCTCTCTTATCAATGTAGCATCCTCTCCATTTGTTGTAGCATCCCCTTCATGCTACAACGAATTTGCATGAAGGGGACACTATAGAAAATGGAGAGGATGCTACAGCGATAAGAGAGGATGCTACAATGAAATTGCATGGAGGAGACACTACATCGAACGGAGAAGATGCTACAACAAACGGAGGGAGGTATGACACCAAAAACGCTACAACAAACAAAGGATACGCTACAGCAAACAAAAAAGTAATTAACCTATCCAACCATGTTCTTAAAAATGAAGAAGTAAACATATTGAAAAAAGGATTGGGATTTGTCATTGCTCTGACAACTGTCCCCATAGAAAATATAATTTGCAGCGTAGAAGACAGCATCAAAAACCTCAGTGAAGAAGATAAGAATGCTATCAGACAAGACTGTGCCCTAGTCCTCAAGAAAGCTAAACCACCAAGAAGTAACATCAGCAAAATGGAGCACGAGGCCATCAAGAACCTCAAAAACAACGAAAACATTGTGATTTTAAAAGCTAATAAGGGTGGAGCTACAGTAGTCATGAACAGAATATATTACAACACCAAAATGATAGAGCATCTCACCACAACTGGCAGCTATAAAAAGTTAAACAACAACCCAATATCCAAGATTATCAAGGAAGTCAAGAAAGCCATAAAAGCTTCTAACCTAGATGAAAGAATGAAGAAACGACTAAATCCAAGCTGCCTAATCACTCCTAGAATATATGGACTCCCTAAAATCCACAAGGAAGGAGTTTCCCTGAGACCAATTGTCAACATAATTGGTTCCCCAACCTATGAACTAGCCAGGTACGTAGCAAGGATCCTATGACCTTTGGTTGGCAAGACAAACTCATACATAAAAGATTCAAGAGACTTTGTGGAACTCATAAAAGAGGAGAAAATTGAATCTAAGGTTATTCTCATCAGCTTTGGCGTGGTTTCACCTTTTACAAAGATCTGGTTAAATGAGGCCATTCAAGTTATTAATGAGGTTGCAGACCCTCAAACAACCAAACTAGCAGAAGTTTGTCTAAAATCAACCTTCTTCAGTTTCCAAGGAGAGTTTTTCGAACAAACAAGCGGGGTAGCCATGGGATCCCCTTTATCCCCAATCATAGCCAACCTCTACATGGAGAAGTTCGAGAAAATTGCCCTTGAAACATATCCTCTTAAACCATCTAGATGGAAAAGGTATGTTGATGATACCAACGTCAAGTGGCCTCATGGAAAAGAAGAACTAGACAGATTCTTTGAACACCTCAATGGTATTTCAGAAAACATAAAATTCACCATGGAACTAGAAGAAAACAACATCATACTCTTCCTAGACATTCTTATGACTAGAAATCATAATGGTAGACTGGGATACAAGGTCTTCAAGAAGAAAAATCACACAGACAGTTACCTTCATGCGGATTCCCACCACCATCCCTCTCAGAAGATGGGGGTTCTCAACACCATGGCGATAAGGGCAGCAAGAATTTCTAACAAAGAACATCTTAAGGAAGAAATAGACCACTTAACTAAGGTCTTTAAGAACATTGGGTATATATATAGAGACATCAAAAAAGCAATGGATAGGAAGGATAATAGGACCCATGTACAGAATGATCAAACCTCCAACATAAAGGCCTTCCTTCCTTACATTCGGGGTGTCACAGACAAGATTGCAAAAGCTTTAAAAAAGAAAGAAATTACAACCTCCTTCAAACCCCTAGTTACCATCAGACAAAGAATGAAGTCTGTAAAAGACCCTATAGACCAACAATAAGGAAAAGGAATCTACAAGGTCTCTTGTTCATGCGAGAAATGTTACATTGGGGAAACCGGACGATCGTTTCAGGTAAGGATTAAGGAACATGGAGCAGACATTAGAAATGAATGCATTCACACCTCGGACTTAGAAGAACACTCACTTAAGCCCAAACATCATGTCTTCCTAGAGGATACAAAGATACTAGCAAAAGAGGATCATTAATACATGAGACGCTTAAGAGAAGCTCTCGAAATAATCAAACACCCCAACAATATGAACAGAGATGGTGGCCTGGAGGTGAGCAATTTTTGGCACCCATTAATCAATCAACTTAGAGACCCTCATAGATCAAATCAGATATGACACCTCCCTTCTTCTTTCCTTGCTTATTTAGGTTTTCCTTTGCTTCACTGCATAGACTTAGGGGTCTAACTAACCTGTTTTACCTACTTTATAAAATTTTAATTATAGACACCTACTACTATATATTTCAAATAATTAAGTCACATATAACATAATTCTATGACAATTTATTTTAAAACCCCAATATCCCTACTATGTTACATCCTAATCATTTACAACACAAACTAACCCCTACTACTTAGTAAAACAATCCTTTGGTTCCCTAGATTTTTCCAACAAAACCTAAACCTCACTAAAAGCTTCCTTTCCTTAATCTAGTAATTAATTCACCAAATTTTTACATTAAATATAAACATAAATTAAAAGTACTTTTAAACTAAAAACCCTAAAAAATTTCCTTCCTGACTTTTTAGGTTTTCCTTGGTGTCAGCTCTTAGACTTAGGAGTCTAACTAAACCTCCTTACCTACTATTTATATCATTAAGTTACCTATACCCTTACCTTATGACACTTATTTATTAATACTCCTATATATATTCCTACTTTGTTACATCCTAATCAATTTATTCTAATCAACTAAAAACTAAACCTAAACCCCACCTTTCCATAATCTAGTAACTAGTTCACTAAACTTTATACATAAAATTATAAATTACTAATAAATAATAATATAAAAAACTATAACCCTAAAACAACCTAACCGCTCCCTTCCTACCTTAACTATAAATACAATTCAATTAAAAGCACTAAGACGTATATTATATATAAAATTATAAAACACTTTTAAAACTCTAACCCTAAAAACAACCATAACTAAAGCTCCCTTCTTACATATAATTCAATTAATTAACTTTAAATTTAATTCAATTAATTAAATGTTTAATTTATGTTTTTAAATATAATTCACATAATTAAAAACACTAAAAACTTATTTTTACATATATATAATTAAATAACTTTACAAACTTAGTAATAATTTTATGATATATTATTATATTATTATTTAGTTTAAAAATTATAAAAGATAAATAAAGTAATTTTTGTTTAAAACTCTGTAGATTAGGTTTTTAGACAGCCGACCTAAGTTAAAATCTTAAAAACATCCTGCACAGTAACTATTAATTGACCAAGATCGGCAAGCTATCAATTGACGATTAGTCCTGATGATGAATCTCGATTCCAATTCGAAACGTCAATGACAAAAATGACACCAACTGTGGATTATCCGGCAAACAACTTCGAAAGTATATTATATTAGTTTTTAAATAATTATAGAAAACATCAATAACATTAAATTTCATAATATATACACATTTTAAGAATAACTACTACAACCTGTGTTGATCTGACAAATATTTATCATTTACATTTTAACAATTGTAAGTTTTTGTAATAATACTCTTTGTTGAAATTATTAAGAGAACTGAGAGGGGGGGTGAATCAGTTGTTACTGTGCTTAAATAATTTTATGCCTATTGAAATATTATTAATCTTCTCCAAGTGATCATCAAGATTATGCAAGACATAAACAGCGGAAATAATAGACATCAATCACACTAATGGTATACACAGAAACATATATTCATCAGGAAACCCATAAAGGGAGAAAAACTCTTCTTCTTAGAATGATAGGCAGTATTTTATGTTCTGTACATCATCAATCTTTGAGCACCAACTCAAAATGAGGCTACAACCTCTTCTTTAACAAGCTGCAACTTATTGAGAGCACCAACTCTTTGGTTTATCTAGCACCCACTAGAAGGAAGCACCAACTCCCTGAGTGTTCCAACACCAACTGGATTGAAGCACCAACTTCCAGTCACACAGACACCAACCTGTATAACAGAGAACAATGGTTCTCCCTTGCACCACCCTACCACCCCGGTTTTTCTGGCTGCAACCAAATGGAAGCTACAACTCCCTGTGTTCAAGCACCCACTTGAAACAATGAGGACAACAGTTCTCCCTAGCACCACCCTACCACCCTGATTATAAATCTTTACTTTAATAAGACCTTACAACAATAAAGACATTTCAATTTTTACCACTTCTTCTCTGTTCTGCAATTTTGTTCTGCTATGCCTGCATTAGTGTGTTCCTGCTCGCATCTTCTTGCGCTTAAGTTCTCGTACAGTCTGTTGTTTTTACCATTTCTGCTATGTCCAGCTTATGTTCTTCATCTCTGCATTTTCTCCCTCAGTTCATGTTGTAAGCTTCATTTCTTACAGTTCAACTACTTTTTTACAGAGAAACAGCAACCTTCCTCTGTCACGACATCTTTATTTTATTCATGCTCTCATCATTCATTACTCTCTGAATCTCCAACGCCCATGTCAGGAATCTCATAATGCTCAAGAGCCATGATTCCAATTCCCCAGAAAAATGATTCAGATAGTGTAACTGAATCGTAGCTGATCAAGAAACCACGAAGTGAAACAGCAACCCTTCGATCAGATTTGGCTTGATCAGCGTCGTTGGATTATACACGCAGAGGCTTTTTGACTTTTCAATGTGTAACCTTTATATGGATCCTAGAATTGCTAGCTCCTTCCTCAATCTTCCATTGATGTGACCTTGGGCAATGCTCTCATGTGATCATGCAATTGTGGGAACGACCAATGGTGGTTTGAGGGAAATCTGCTTTTCACCCCACAATTCACTACAAAGCTCCACGTAAGCCTTTGGTGATACTATGGTTTTGATTGCGGCCCACTCACGAAAAATTAAGAAGACGCGAGCATGTTCTGAACCCTCAATGCTATGGGATCATCGATCTCAAGATCTTGACAATGCTCCTGAACAAACGGTTCAGATTTGTTCTTTCACGATCTGTGGATCATATATAACCTCCCTAAATCAACAGATGTGATTTATTTCATGATCCGGGCTTCGGGAGTTTCAAATCTCAAACCTTGCTTTCCTCTGTATGCCAATCTTTCAGAGTTGATGATCTACGAACACCTGTCCTTCTCAGTCAACGGCTCTACTCTACTTTGGGTATTTGACCTTTCAACCAGATCAAAATTTCTATGGCCCCTTTATCGATCAATGGTCAAGATCTCCTTCGGGTCTCTAGACTTCTGAAATCTCAAGTCTCAAACTTTACTTTCCCTTGAAGTATACAGATTACTGCCACGTGTCCTTGCTGATGTGGTTTGCCACATGTTCTTGTTGAGGTAGTCTAATGACATGGGTGAGATGTGTAGGAAGTGTAGTGGAGTGTGGAGGCAGAGCATGGTAGTGGATTGTGACGTGTAGCAGGTAGTGGAGTGTGACGTTGGAGCGCGGAGGTGGTATGTATGAGTGGTTTGGTGGTTTACTCAGAGGGGGGGTTAGACGGTAAGTGGTAATGAGTGAGGGGGGTCTGAGTTGACAGGAAGGTGACACGTATGATGGTCCCACATGGAAAATACCACCAACTTGGATCCCCCCCATGGTTAAAGGCAGAAAGGTCAAGGGGGGCTGATATGCCCTGTCGACCATAGATTTGAGTGCCTGATTATCGGTCGCTGAGATTAGCACTCCCTTATTCTAACTTATCCTGTCCTTCCACTTTAGAATAATCTGACGGCTGAAATTTACTTCGGATGATCCAACGATCAAGGATTTATTTTGGCTCTCCGGACTTCGGGGATTTCAAATCTCAAACTGACGCTCTGAATCAAACGGCCCAGATTCACTTCAGATGATCTGACGCTTGATATATTATTTGGACAATCTAACCACTAATATTTACTTCGGATGATCCGATGACTGAGATCATGTTTCGAATAATCGAATTCTCAAACTTTGTGCCCCGTTTATCCTATCCTTTACTTAATTTGATCCGACGGATAATGGAAATTTAGGTGATCGAGATCTTATATCTCATCCTTTGCTTATCATGTCCTTCCACTTAAGGTGATCCAATGGTCATCACATTTTCTCCATATCCGATGGTCCTTATTCATTTCGGATTTCGAGCTTCGGTTAATTCGACTTTCAAGTTGCCAATTCTTCTGAAGTGAGATTCCCCGAACAATAACCTCCTCACAACTTTTGACGTGAACCAAATGTTGTTCGTCGATCATGTTCTTAGATCAATGGCTCGATCTATCTTCGGTGCTTCTCTTCTATCTTATTATGTCCTTCCACTTAGAAGGATCCAACTTTTGTCGGGTATTCGGTTGAAGGTCCTTTGGATCTGTGAACCAACGTCCATCATCACTCTTCCTCTTGAGCTTTCTCACCTTTTGTTCTTGCCATCAATGACAAGCACACTCTTCCTATAAAAATGTCAACAATCTCCCCCTTTGGCATTGATGGCAACCCTGAAAGGTTGCACTATTCTGCTTAGACCTCCAACTGTAGCATCCAGACCACACCTGTTCTCCCCCTTTAACATCATTGTCAAAGAAAACATGCTCCCCTTGAGATGTTGCAGTACTTTTTGGAGGTATCAGATATTCAACCAACAAATACTCCCCCTGAAAAGATGGAATCTCTTAGGTGAGAGAAGGGATGAAACCCAGCTTCTGATAGAGATATTCGAATGGTGTCTTGGCTAAGGGTTTAGTAAAGATGCCTGTAATTTGTTATGTAGTTGGAATGTAATGAACCTGAACAATCGGACTAGAGACTTGCTCTCTCAGAAAATGGTATTTTATGGGGATGCGCTTGGTCTTGGAATGAAATACTGGATTCCTGGATACACTAATGGCTCTGGTGTTATCACAGTTAAGTGGAATTGGATCAGTATAAGTTACCTTCAGATATGCAAGAGTTTGTATCATTCATAAGATCTGAGTGCAGCAAGTAGCAGCAGCAATGTACTATGCCTTTGTAATTGATAATGAAATAGATCCCTGCTTATTACTAAGACATGCTACTAATGAATCACCTAAGAAGAATGCACCTCCACTGGTGCTCTTTCTCTTATCCAAATAGTTTTCCCAATCAGCATCTGAATATGCAGTTAATTGAAAATTCTGATTTCTAGGATACCAGAGACCATAAGTCATTGTACCCTTCAAATATTTGAATATCCTTTTGACAGTTGCTAAATGACTTTGTTTAGGAGCAGACTGATAACGACCTACCATTCCAACATCTTGCATTATATCAGGATAGGATGTTGTGATGTACAGAAGACCACCTATCATTGATCGATATGTTCTTTGATCAACATCAGGTGAAATATCATCTTTACTAATCTTGCAACCAACCACCATAGGTGTGCTCACAGGTGTAGAATCTTCCATCTGAAACCTCTTTAACATCTCTTTCAAATACTTTTCTTGAGAGATAAATATCTCTGCAGAACTATGATTGATTCATAAACCAATAAAATATGACAGTTCTCCTATCATGGACATCTCAAACTCAGTCTGCATTGAATTAGAAAACCATTGAATTGAAGGGTCATTGGTACATCCAAAAATAATGTCATCTACATAAACCAAAACAACTAATAAATCATCACCTTCAGACTTAATGTATATTTTATTGTCAACAGTACCTTTCTTGAACCCTTTGTCATGTAGAAATTTTTCCAGTCTATAATACCAGGCTCATGGTTCCTGTTTCAGTCCATATAATGCCTTTTTCAACTTACAGACATAGTCAGGATTATCTGTTAGTGAAAATACTTCAGGTTGATCCACATATACTTATTCTTCTAGATATCCATTAAGAAATGTTGACTTAACATGCATCTGATATACTTTAACGTTCTTATGACATACATAGGCAAGGAATATTCTGATGGCTTCCAATCTTTCCACTAGTGCAAATGTTTCATCAAAATCTTGTCCTTCAACTTGTGCAT
Organism: Picea glauca; assembly: GCA_000966675.3. Lineage (NCBI taxonomy): Eukaryota > Viridiplantae > Streptophyta > Pinopsida > Pinales > Pinaceae > Picea > Picea glauca. The sequence goes on along the minus strand of JZKD02S0171583.1, from coordinate 79,256 downwards.
ACCCCTTACAAACCAATCTGTCTTTATTATTAACAATTTGTCCTTGTTCATTCATTTTATTCTTAAACACCCATTTGGAGCCAATTACATTCTTATCTGCAGGTCTAGGAACAATCTCCCAAGTATTGTTCTTCTCAATCTGATCCAGTTCCTCATTCATTGATTTTAACCAGTTTACATATTTACTGGCTTCATTAAAGTTCTTGGGTTCCACCATGGATATGAAGGCTATATGTGATTTATTGGTGTCTTTTATTATCCTTCTCCTGGTTTGTACACCTTTGTCTTTCTCACCAATTATCTGACTTGCAGGATGATTATTTTGAGTAATTCTGGAGGGAGGATTTGATGTTGCCTTCTGATTTGAGTTTGCCTAAGTATTTGTATCTTCATCTGACTCAGAGTCTTCTCTTTTTTATTCTTGTACATGTTCATCTTCAACTTCAACTATATCCTTTGTTGTTGATTCAACACTGCTTACATCTCGTACCAGGATTTCTTCATCAACTTTTATGTCAATATATCAACCAAATTATGCACCCTCTTATTATAGCATATGTATCCTTTATTGTTTGTAGCATACCCTAATAAGATACCTTCATTGGCCCTGCCATCATATTTGCTAAGATTTTCATCATTATTCTTGATATAGCATTTACTCCCAAAGACTTTAAAATGTTTGATTGAAGCAAGTCTTCCAAACCATAGTTCATAAGGAGTCTTGTCACTTTGTGGTATGAGATGAGCTTTGTTAAGAATATGTACAGTTGTATGAATTGCTTCTACCCAATATGTCTGAGCAATATTCTTTTCATTCATCATTGATCTTTCCATCTGTTGAACTGCTCTATTCTGCCTCTCAATTACTCCATTTTGTTGTGGAGTCCTTAAAATAGTATACTCTCTTTTGATCCCATGTTTATCACAAAACTCCTTGAAGTCTCTTGAACTAAACTCTCCTCCTCTATCAGAGCTTACTGCCTTCAATCTTTTTCCTGTTTGATTCTCAGTCAGAGCCTTAAACACTTTGAATTTTTCAAATGCTTCATATTTTTCTTTCAGAAAGGCAACCCATGTAAGTCTAGAATAATCATCAATAATCAACATGAAATAAAATAAAAATTATTGTACCTTCCTTCATTGATGGTCCACGTAAATCCATATGTACTAACTGAAGAGGTTTCTCTGTTGATGCAAAGTTCTTAGATTTAAACTTTGTCCGAGTAAGATTTCCTATTTGGCAAGGTTTACATACATAATCATATGGCTTTGGTATCTTTGGAAGATCTTTTACTGCCCCATTGTTACTAATTTTGATTAGATGATCAAAATTTATGTGTCCAAGTCTCTTATGCCATAGCCATCTTTCTTCATGTTTTCTTAGATGACACTCTTCTCTATCTTCTTTCATCACATATACATTATTATCTATCCTTATGCCTTTAGCCACCACTTGTCCTGAGTTTAAAGAAATTATCTTACAATATTTGGAAGTGAACACCACTTCACATCCTCTGTCACACATTTTACTTACACTAAGCAAATTATGTTTCAGCCCATATACAAGCAGAACATCTTGGGCTTTCCTTTGACATTACTCAAACTCACCATCCCTTTACCCTTGATTTTACCTGGTTCATCATTTCCAAAGGTCACATTTCCTATTTTTCTTTTACTTATAGACATAAAAGTATCCTTGTCTCCAGTCATGTGCTTGGAACATCCATTGTCTGTATACCAGGGGTCTTTTTGTTTTTGAGCTGAAAGTACTAGACCACGTTTTTCACTAACTTTCATTTTCCATGTGCTGGCATTTCTAGCTAAGGGTTTTATCCTTGGATCTGCTTTGTAATTCTTCAGATGGCAGTTTGCAGCTTTGTGGCCAAAGTTATGATAGTTATAGCATTCGAGCTCATTGTTCAATAGGTCAAAGTGATTGTTGCAACTTTGTCTACTCATTGGTTGTTTAGTTCTATTTTGCAAAGATTGTTTATTTCCTGATCTCCTCAATTGCATGTCTCTAAACTTAATTTGACAATTTTCAATCTTATGACCAAAATTAGAGCAGTAAAAACAGTAACCATGGAAGAAATTTTGGTACCTGAAGGATGGCCTTCTTCTTGGCATTTGTTTTTTATCAGTGATCATCTTGTCTTTATTAGCTTTTTGTGGCAAAGTACTCGCATGGTCTGATTGTCTGTTGACTTGGAACTTGATCATCTTTATTGACTCTTTGTTTTATGGTTGTTTGTTGCTTGAACCACTTACATAGCCTAAACCAGTCTTCAACAAAGTAGATCTATGTTTGGTCAGAATGTCATTTAGTTTTGTTGAGGCTTTAATGCTTTGAATATTTTGGAGATACAATGCCTTAAACTTCTCCATCTCTTTTCTAGTTTTTACTACCTCTTCTTCTAAGGCTTCACATCTTTCCTTCTTCTTTGATAACTATTTTTTTAGAATGTCCTCTATTTTCTTTACCTCTTCTAATTCCACTTTTAGCAAGGCAAAGTCTTCATTAGGTCTTTTATTGTCTTTCTTGAACTGTATCAGTGAATGTTTTTTCTTTTTCTTCTTAAATATGAGTCTAGCAATTTCTTCTAGAGCACTGATCATTTCTCCTTCCAAGTAAACCATAGCTTATTCATCATTAACATCCCTTCCTATTCTTTTATTATCACAATCCTCTTTGGCCATAAGCATAAATTCATTAACCTTATCTTCACAAGAAGAATCAATATATGTGTCTCTTTAAGAGTCATCATTGTTTACACATAAACTTTTCTTTTTACCAAATCTCTTGCATTTGTATTTCTCTTCACCTTCAACGTTCTGGTCCTTCTTCTTATGTGGACACTTAGATACAAAGTGACCTATTTTTCCACAGTTAAAACATTTTAAGGGAAACTTACCTTGGTACTTGCCTGATCCTTTCTTTAGTCTTCTCACAAATTTTTCTTCAATTTCATCAAGCTCAGAATCCTCATTCTTAACTGCTTTAAATGATGCTTCTCTAGAGTTGGGTTTATATTTACCTATCCTCATTTCATATGCAGTCAACGTTCCTAGAAGTTGATCAAAAGGCAGATCCTTTAGATCATTAAGTTCTTCTATAGAAGAGACCTTTGGGTTGAACCTGTCTGGCAGAGATCTCAAAATTTTATGAACTAAAGAGGCTTTCTCAATTTTCTCACCAAGTCCTTTCATTGTATTTACTAGTTCTTCAACTCTTAGAAAGTAATTCCCAATAGTTTCATCCTCTTTCATCTTTAGTTGTTCAAACTGCAATCTATAGATTTGAAGCTTGGCATCCTTTACTTTCTCATTTCCTTCATAACTACTAATGAGTTTATCCCACATCTCTTTGGCAGAATCAAGCTGCATTACTTTTAAAAATTTAGCTTCAGCAAGCCCACTCAAGATAGCATTCATTACCTTTGCATTGAAGCTAAATTCTAACTTATCGTCTTTAGAAGCTAGTACAACTGGCTTTACATAACCAGTCTCTACCACATCCCAGACATCTACACATAAAGCCATTATGTAGGTTCTCGTCCTAACTTTCCAGAAGGCAAAGTTTGTTCCATTGAACAGGGGGTCCTTATTGGTTGAAGTTCCTTCATGGCTAGTCATGTTTAAGCTCTAGGATCTACCCTTAGATAAAAGGAACCCACTCTGATACCAATTGTTGAAATTACTAAGACAACTGAGAGGGGGGGTGAATCAGTTGTTATTGTTCTTAAACAATTGTATGCCTATTGAAATATTATTAATCTTCTCCAAGTGATCATCAAGATTATGCAAGACATGAACAGCAGAAATAATAGACATCAATCACACCTATGGTATACACAGAAACATATATTCATCAGGAAACCCATAAAGGGAGAAAACATCTTCTTCTTAGAATGATAGGCAGTCTTTTATGTTCTGTACATCATCAATCTTTCATCACCAACTCAAAATGAGGCTACAACCTCTTCTTTAACAAGTTGCAACTTGTTGAGAGCACCAATTCTCTAGTTTCTCTGGCACCCACTAGAAGGAAGCACCAACTCCATGAGTGTTCCAACACCAACTGGATGGAAGCACCAACTTCCAGTCACACAGGCACCAACCTATATAACAGAGAACAATGGTTCTCCCTTGCACCACCCTAACACCCTAGTTTTTCTGGCTGCAACCAGATGGAAGCTACAACTCCATGTGTTCAAGCACCCACTTGAAACTCTGAGGACAATAGTCCTCCCTAGCACCACCCTACCACCATGATTATAAATATTTACCTGAATAAGACCTTACAACAATACAGGCATTTCAATGCTTATCACTTCTTCTTTGTTCTGCAATTATGTTCTTCTCTTCCTGCATCAGTGTGTTCCTGCTCACATCTTCTTGCTCTTAAGTTCTTGTACAGTCTATTGTTTTCACCATTTCTTCTTTGTCCATCTTATTTTCTTCATCTCTGCATTTTCTCCCTCAGTTCATGTTGTAAGCTTCATTGCTTACAGTTCGACTACTTTTTACAGAGAAACAACAACTTTCCTCTGTCACGGCACATTTCTTTTATTCATGCTCTCATCATCCGTTAATCTTTGAATCTCCAACGTCCATGTCGGGAATCTCATAACGCTCAAGATCCATAATTCCAACACCCCAGAAAAATGATTCATTTAGTGTAACTGAATCGTAACTGATCAAGAAACCACAAAGTGAAACATCCACCCTTCGATCAGATTTGGTTTGATCGGTGTCATTGGATTATACACGCAGAGGATTTTTTACTTTTCAATGCGTAACCTTTGATATGGAGCCTAGCAGCATTAGCTCCTTCCTCAATCTGTCACTGATGTGACCTTGGGTGATGCTCTCATGTGACCATGCGATTGTGGGCATGGCCAAAGGTGGTTTGAGGGAAATCTACTTTTCACCCCACAATTCACTACAGAGATCCACGCAAGCCTTTGGCGATACCGTGGTTTTGATTGTGGCCCGCTCATGAAAAATTAATATGCGAGCATGTTCTGACCCCGAAATGCTACAGGATCGTCGATCTCACGATCTTGACAGTGCTCCTGAACGAGCAGTTCATATTTTTCTTTCACGATATGTGGATCAGATCTAACCTCCCTAAATCAACGGCTATGATTTATTTCGTGATCTGGGCTTCGAGAGTTTCAAATCTCAAACCCTTATTTTCTCTGTATGCCAATATTCCGGAGTCGATGATCTACAAACATCTTTCCTTCTCAATCGACAAATCTACTCTACTTCGGGAATTTGACCTTTCAACTAGATCAATGATTCTACGGCCCCTTTATCGATCAACGGTCAATATCTCCTTCCGGTCTCTGAAATTCTGAAATCTCAAGTCTCAAACTTTACTTTCCCTCGAAGTATACAGATTACTGCCACGTGTCTTTGCTGATGTGGTCTGCCACATGTCCTTGTTGAGGTGGTCTGCTGACGTGGGTGAGATGTGTAGGCAATTTCGTGGACTGTGGAGGCAAATCATGGTAATGGAGTGTGACGTTGGAGCGCGGAGGTGGTATGTATGATTGGTTTGGTGGTTTACTCGGAGAGGGGGTTAGGCGGTAAGTGGTA
>JZKD02S0171583.1:44125-65640 GCA_000966675.3 Picea glauca | reverse complement strand
ATGCAGATTCAACAAATGCTTTTCCCTCTCCCCCGGGAACTCAACGCAATGGAGACCATTTCTTCCTAAGGAGGGAGGATTGATCCAGGTGGATATCAGTGGCCACCCACCTTTTTCGACTAGCTCAAAACATTTTTCTGGCAATTTTGGCAATTTACTATTTTTAGCAGGTTTTAACTTTCGGGGCCATTCTGAGGGCCTAAATGAAGGTTTTTCAAGAACTAAGTTCTCAATGATATTCGAAAGAATAATTGAGCCCCCAAAATGAATCTCCTCGGCGATACCTTTCCAACGAGCTATCATACGCCTAAAACGGAGATCGTATGCAAAAGTTACGACCCCGGGAAGTTGATGTACTAACTTACCCAAATGGGGCCCACATGACTTTTGGCGCTTCATCTCCTAGGGTTAGGTTTTTGGATGTCTAGGGTTTTTGGCATTCCTGTTTATTATAAAAAGGCCTTCAGAGCCTCATTGTAATCATCTTGTTGTGAATGGGAGTAGCCATCACATCTCTTCTCCGAGATAAGTTGCCACCATTCTAGTGAGTCTTTCACTCTGTATTTTTATAGTCTCTATACATTTCTTTCATTAATAGAAAACATTTATTACCGTATATCTGTGTTTATGGTTGCATCTCTGATACATTTCTATATATTTTTGAATATCTGCGATATCTATGTGCATTTATTTATTATATCTCCACTCTCATTTCGTGCCAAAAATCATCCAGATCAACCATTGAGACCACGCCATAACGGATGGAATCATATTGATTGAGGCTTTTCAATCCGTTGGAGGAACTCGTTACGACATTGTTCATTTAAACCATCAAATGCCTCACCGGGGACACTTTTTCACATTGTGATTATCCAAGCTAATAGAGAAATGATTTCTATCACGTTGTGATTTTGAGACCTTGCCACCCATTGCTTACACTAATTATTTGTTCACCTACCTGAGATATTTAATCATGAGCATGCATGTCGGAGGAACTTATCACAGTAGAGAATTCTATGGAGGAGATCCTAATAGACCTTATGGCTGAGAAATTTATGTCCGCATGAGCACAAGCTTCATCAACGCATGGATTGCAAGCATCCCCCTTGATTGGACGTTGATCTGGGCCATCCCGAACTGTGACAGAGAAAAGAAACAAGCACTGCGATGACCTGGCAAACGCGAAGCTGATCCAGTCGATCTTTCCTGACTACATCTTGCATCTGGCTAGCATGGTTAGCCACGATAGAGTCCCGCGTGACTTCAAGTACACGCTCATCACTGCATACCTCCCGAAGGGGATATGCGCAATTGGACCGCATCTAGGAATGATCCCTGATATTAAGTGACTTTAACCTAGGAGACAGGAAGAATTATGTGATGCTCGCACTGCATAGGTACATGAAAAAGACAACTGGGAAGAAGTCGAAGATATTCTCCCAGACGTGGATCAAGGAGATCATGAGTTCCACCATCCTCAACGTCATAAAGATACCCTCACTAGTTCTATCCAAGGAAGGCTATAGATCGCTCCCTAGTGCAGCGTATAAAGGAAACCTATGGTGATGTGGAGAAGGGGAAGCGAGGCTACAAGGTAGCCTCCATCCAAGATGGCACAGTGCGCCTATCTTGTCAATTGATTGTTGGCAAGCTCGTCGGGAAGAACAAACCAACACAGGTCACGGGGTTTGTAGTCGACTTCGTAGGGAAGTGCATTGAAGGGATGCAGATGAACTGGGCGAGCTACCTCTTCAAGGACTTAGAGAAGGACTATCGTGAAGTGTAGGACCAAGGTTATGAATTCCACTTCAGTTGGTTACTCATTCTTATAGCATTTGCCGCTTAGGAGATGTTGGAGGAAGCAACATTCCCTGAATTCGATCCATTAGAACCATTGGCCACGAGGTTCACCACCTTGTGGTATACAAGCGATATGGCGAAGCAATGGTAGTGTAACGTTGTCTTCCACACTTACTACTTATAGCTCATGTGGACCATTGAATCCTTTCCCTGAATGACGTCGAATACACTCCATAGGTCCAAGCCACTCACAAAGTTTTGCGCAGACTAACACTTAATATATATCACCGTGTGCGGGACGAAAACAAGGAGGAGTTGCAGTCTTACTATAAATTGAATAAGGAAGATATGGAGGAGATAACCAAGGAATGGTCTGCAGAATTCCTTGTACCAATTGGAGATGCAGAACTCTCCAATCCCAACCTCATCGAAAGTCCTGTGGTCACCAGAACTGAGTGGGATGGACCGAGAAGCACTAAGAAAAAGAAAAAGAAGGAAGAAGTTCAGGAGATAAACAGTGCATCAGAGGAAACTGCACCTGACTCAACTATAGGAGGAGAAGGTGATGAAGTAAACCAAGAAGAGGGAGGGGAAGAAGACAAGCAAGAAGAGGGCGAAGTGACACCGTCAAAAGATCCCCTGACAGACGCCGAGACATCAAAGAAAATGAAGGTTTCTCCGAAGAAACCTTCATCACGGAAGAAGTCATGAGCCAATAAGCCTCAGTCGCAAAATATACTCACAATGGATGATATTGACCTAATCATCACATATTTAGCAGATGCTTCGGAGGATATTTTTTAGCGAAATTAAGCAAAGCAGGAGAAAATGTATGACAGAATCGAGGCAGAGATGAAGGGGGTACAAAAATCTCTCTAATTGAACCACCCAGTGTCTACTGCGTCGTCGTCATCGAAAGATGTAGAGTTGGGGGATGATCCCACCCAACTGTGAAGGATAACAGATACTACAGAGGCTCGCCTTCATCAAGTACAGGAAGAAAAAGATCAGGCCACAGAGGCCTTGAAGCAAGCAAAGGAGGAATCCCTAGAGCAACGTCGGGTTGCGTAGCAAGAGAAATATGACCTTATAGAAAAGTTTGAAGAGGACAGAGAGCAAATCCAGAAAGAAAAAGACCAGCTTCTCACAGAGAAGATTGGGGTTAGAGAAGAAGTCACTAGAGCACTTCGCTCTATGCCAGGATTGGCTCAGATGGAAGAAGAAACAACTGAGAGCCAAGTGGGGAAGCTCGTTGAGTCCATTCAGTCGCTTCAAGCAAGAGTAGCAGAGTTATAACTATAAGCAGTGTCGAGCACTCTGCAAGAAGTGTGAGATCAAAGGGAAGAAACTACCAAGAGCACAGTAGAAAGAATCAGCGTGTTAGCCTCAGAATGTAAGCAATTAAGTAACCAAAGTGCGCAGACTTATGAGCGCCTTACAGAAGACCTGGAGATAAGGAGATTGGAGGCACAACTCCAGGAGGTGAAGCAGTAGGCATCGACAGTGAAAGCACAGCTAAATCATCTTACGGTCATTGAGAACATGAAGAGATCACAGGAGCAGTGCGCAGTTCAGTAGTAGGTCACTGCTATCCAAAGAATAGTGATGGAGGTGACACGACTACTCCAGCCAGTGCAGGATGAAGCATGTACCCTCTTTGAAGAGATTGAGGGACAAGGATCACAGCTGGAGTAGGTGGTCACAGCAGTGGAACGACGCCTGGAAGGGCCTGTCACCGAGCAATTCATTTAGGATTTTGACGAGCAGGAGGCTCTAGCGAAGCAACAAGTCGAGGCAGTTCGATCTAAGATCAAGGCCTTCGAAGTAGTGTGTCCCAGATAAGAGTGACTTGGGACAAATCACAGGTGAGTGTTGGGGGCATGTTGGCCCGTGACCATGTTTTGTGGAAACAGTGGTCGTTTTTTACCATTTTTGGGACTTCGACAAGTTGGTCGAAGACGGAGCACCTAGGCAAAGCAGAGATCGTGGGATATCACCCTTTTTGCTAAATTTTTGGGTTTTAGGGTTTATGTAATGGGTATGGGATGTCGGACCATGGGTTTTTCCCATGTTTAGGCCCTTTGGTAATGTATAAATAAGAAGCTAGGTGATGTAAGAAGGAGATACCTAGAGAGTTGATGGCTTAGTTCTAATATTAGCTATGTGCAAGAAGATGTGTTAAGGCTTGTAGAGCTAAGTGAAAACATTTGGTAAGTACTTTGTGCACGGACTGTGTAAGGCTTTGTGCTTGATCTAACTAGGGGAAGGAGGATCTGGCGAGGTGCGCACAGATATCCTATCCTATGAGGAGTTGGCTTTGTGGTTTGGTACTTGTAAGAAGATTGGAAGAGACTAATAAGAAGAGAAGAAGATTGGTGGATGTAGCCCCACACTGAGGTGAACCATGTATATCATGTGTTGATGTGCTTTATGCAATGTTGTTTATGTTGTTTATGTTGTTTATGTATTTATATGCTTAGTGCACTGATATTGATGTGTAATAGATATATATTTTTTATGCTTAGTGCTTTAGGTATGAACGAATGTAGATCTATTCTAATGTTATGTTTTGAATGATTAGATGTTCTTAGATCTTGAGTAATACTGCGTTGTTCTGTAAGCAGGGTTTGACCTACGATGTGAATAAGGGTTAAAGGCTAATGAATGTTAATTGATAAGTTTTCTATTAAGTGTTGTAATCACATATCTATCTCCCAGCTAGGTTGTAGACACTTGAGTCCTGCAACCCCCCCTACCTCTACCTCGGGTGAGACTTCATCTACTTCGCAGGTGTTGTCGAAAGGGCCGATAGTTAGGGTTTTTTTGGTGTGTTGTTGAAGCGTTGAACCCTGGGTCTTCCCCTGTGCCAACATAGATTATTCATCATGGAGGGAAAATATGAAAAGATATATTAAATCAAGAGGATATGGATTTTGGTATCCGGTAGTAAGTAAGCCCTGGCACTTAAATACTTCAAATATCAAAACCAAAGTTATTAATCTAACAGAAGAGATGAAATAATTAAAGACACATGACAGTAAAAGAAAAGAAGTAATAAAACAATCGGAATAATCAGTTCACAGTCTAAACACTCAACTTGAGGAAATTAAATAAAGTGAAGAAGACCTAAAGATCTAGTTAACAAGGAAATAAAATTATTACCACATGTTGGAATTGGAAATCATCAATTTCAAAAAGATAAATGAAAGTACTAATGTGGATCTAATAACTCAAATTGAAGAAGTTAATAAAAAGGAAGAATCCTAGAAGATCCATATAACTAAAAAGGAAAAATCATGCCAAATATTTGAATTAGAATCCATCAACCTCAAAAGGATCCAGCTAGAATACGAGGAAGAAATCAAAATATTGAAAACTATAGTTTTTGACCTAACAAAAGATATGGAAGAATTGAAGACATATGACAAAACTATTAAATGCAAAGAAGTCTTGGATGAGATAGAAGAAATAGTCATCAATCTAAAGACTCATCTTGAACATGCTAAATAAATGGAAGAAGCCATGAAGATTCAGTTGAATAAAAAGGAAGAATTATGTCAAATATTAAAGTTAGAAATAATCAATTTCAAAAAGATGAATGAAAAGACAAATAAGATTTTCAATTTCCAGAATAGCTCAGTTATCCTAGATAAGATTTGGAAGAGACAAAGATCAGCTCATGACAAAACTGGTCTTGGATATAATAAGAAAGAATACAATGACAAATGTAGCACCATTTACAAACATGAGAAAGGATAATCATTCTCAAAAGGAAAAGGTGCAAGTACAAAGCAATTACAAGTCATGAACTTTGTTAAGGAAGGAAGCTGAAGAAGTAGAAAGAAAGAATAAAATCAAATGACAAATCTTTCAAGCCAAAACAAAATCAAGAATGGAAACACCTTCAATGGATATTGTTTTTCTTGTCATAGCTTTGGCCATAAAGAAATGGACTACAAGAAACTAGAGAAATGATATACAAGAAAATCCAAAAACTCAATTAGATGTTGGAGATGTAATTTTGTTGGACACACGGAAAAATTTTGTCATACAATTAGATGTTACAACTATGATAGGTTTGGGCACAAATCCCAAAGATGCAGGAGTTCAAAAAGTCAATCCTTAAATAAGTCATTCAAGTCAGTGACAAAACCTAATAAAAGTTGGAAGAAGAAAGGAAATGAAAAATCTCCAAAAACACAATTAGAAAGAGAAAATCCAAAAAGTAGAATATCTCATAGAAAGATATGGAAAATAAAATCTGAAGGAGAAAGAAAGAAAGATGATATTACACTTGAAAATGAAGAAATTAATAATAAGAACATGATGGGTGAAGGTCCTAATAAATAATGTGAAATTCAATATGAAATAAATCAAGCCCAAGAAAAGGAAGTCCCTATCAAATTCTGATGATGTCATAATTTGTTAGCCAAAGAAATAAAATACAAAAAGAAGTTTAAATTGGTTTCTACAAAATCAAAGGATTATGCCAAGAGTTTTTAAAATAATATATGGAAAATCTTGACCATCTATAGATTAGTGGTCAAAAGAAAAATCATTGGCAGGGTTAGTTGTAGAATACAAGAAGAGGAAAAATAAAGGTAGCAAAGAAGTTCAAGGAGTATCATTCAACAAAGATCAATTGATAACAAAATTGGTATTTAAATAAATTGGTATCATTCCTCCATTGATATTCTTGTCAAATATCAAAGAAGAATAAGAAGCAGATCAAAAAGATCAGTAAGATTCATACTCTTGTTCTATTTGACAAAGGAAAGTTAGTAAAAACTCAGGAGGAGTATTTTGGTTATTAAATAAGAAAGAAATTAGATTAATTTTTTAAAAACTTGATCACTACAAATGGGTATAATTATAAGTTGGTATAAATAAGACTACTTATTTGAACACAAATATACCACTGGACTGAGATAAACAATTAGTAAATTGACAGGGGAAGAGATCTTTTCAGGAAGAGTTACCCTTTCAGAAACAAAGGGGGAGAGTAGTCAAAGGCAGAGAGATCATATTGACAGGGGGGTCATTCATTTATGGTAGGCAGAGCATGATTGCAAGGGGAGTTATCCAAGTTCATATTTTGGTCAACAACATGTAGACAAACAGAGGTTGATCATAAGGGGAGAAAGCCCTTGCCATTGATGTCAAAGGGGTAGAGTAACTTTAGAGTAAAGAAGCATCATCACAGGGGGAGTTTGTGTATGAAGTTAGTGTATTTCCCTCAATGACAAAGGGGGATATTTTTGGACATATTATCTTTGATATGTTGTCATTGATGTCAACAGTCGATGCCATTGTGATGTGATGATAAGTAGTTATGATGAATTGTCATTGATGAGTTATCATTAATGAATTGTCATTGATGTCAACAGTATAACAATTAGAAAAGAATGAAAATTTCAAATAGTATGCAGAGAATGAAAATGTCGAACAATATGCAGAGATTCAAGCTCAGAAGCAAGGACATTAATCAAAGCTCAGAAGGAAGAGCGCATTGTATAAATTCCATTGGGATCGAAATTCCCACAGGAAAACTCCAAAGGATTCAAGAAAGAATCATGCTCATTGAGATAGTTTTAAGGAGTAGTCGCGCAGAAAACATAACGCGAGGTGTAGAGGAATCCATTCTAAAGATCAGGAGATGTAGCATGCAAAGAATCCATGTACAGAAGAAGTAACAAAGCACAAGGTATTAAAATATCAGGAGAAATAATGATGAACATATCAGAAGAAAGATCGTTAGATCGAGGTGAAGTCATAGTTTTGAATAATTATATCTGGACCGTTAGATCTAGGAGTTACAAGAGAAGGATCTTTGGAGGACTGGTCAATGATTAGATCAAGTTGTGACAGTTGAATACGCAAGCACCAGATCAAGGGCAGGGATTGATTGTGGAGCGTGAAGGGAGAATTAAACAACACATTAATTCCAATCGCGCAATTAGTCTAGACCGTCGATAGTCACCCGCCAATAGATTTACGGTTGGCATCAATTCCACTACCAACGAGAAGTTTCCATTCTAGAACTTGATGATAGTTTTAAACGTCATATAAGTTGGTACCCCGTAATCATCCCTGATCATTTATCTACTCAAGGAGCATTCTCGACCGTTGGATCATAGAGGAAACCTGCATAAAGAAAGTAAAATAATCTTGTCAATTGGTGTAGATTTTAGGACAAATCAGGACCGTCAGATCGAGGGGAATTCATAAGAATTAGATCTCAACTGAAAGATCTGAAGCAGGAGCTTCGAAAGATATCTTATTCGTTGGATTAAAGCTGAGTAGAAAAACAGTCAACCCTGGCGTTGACTACTCCGGAGAAAAGAATCCCAGAATGGGTAAGATTACCCGAAGGTCGAAGTCCCAAAGTGGACATGAGTCATCTAATCTGAGGAACACTCTGCATAATATATTGAATGTTGGATCGAGTAAAGTGGAAGGACAGTGTAAGCCACAAATGTTCTGAAGAGGACATGAGTCGCCTGATCTGAGAAATATTTCGGGAGTCATATTGATCGTCCGATCTATATAAAGTGGAAGGATAGGCTAAGCAAAGACGAAGGTCGGAGCCCTGAAGTCCCAAAGTAAATGAGGACCATCGGATATGGACAATACATGATGGTCATTGGATCATAATAGTGTTCAACTTCAGCGCCGACCACTTCGGCGAAAATGGGTTGAGAACATGTAAATTCACCCGAAGCGTCGAAGGACGAAGTCACTCTCAATCGTTGATCTAAGATACATTTCGGGAGTTAGGACAATTGTTAGATCCAGGAGAAGAACATGTTACATATGAGGAGATCCACATCAGCAAGGACACGTGGAGAAGTCAGATGATGACAAGTGTCAAAGTGAATTTGGAATTTTAGGTATGTGTAAGTCACGAATCTAAGTGGCACATGTCCTCCACTCAGTCAATGCCACATCAAAAAGTGATTTCAGCAAGTTACATCACAACGGGATTTTGTAATTCAGGAGTTTCACCACCAGCAAATGCTTGAAGTCTCGAAGTTCCGAAATGAGGGAGAACCATTCATCGTGCTAGTAAAATATCGATCGTCCAATCTACTACAGCGAAATATGCTTCTGTAGATTTGAAATATTACAGAGGCTAGAAGTCATGAAGGATGAAGTCCCGAAGTAACAACAGTCGTCTATATCATCGTGTGATTAAAACATGACCGTCGATCTTGAAAAGTGATCAAGCACTTATTTAGACTAGCACCTGGTCACCATCTACGGTCGTATGGAATAAAGAAAAAAGGGTAAAAGAAAAGCCAGTGCTTAAATTAATAAGACCATGGTTTTGTGCATATGGTTATATGTAAATGGTTTGAAGGAAGCGCCTCATACAAATTTAATCCGACCAAGATTTAACACTAGAACAATACAAAGAATCGATAAAAGATCAAATATGATATGTTGGTGAACTGAGAACACAGCAGAAGCATGAGTTCAATATAATGAGTCGATCCATGTATATGATCAACTCATGAAGACAAAAGAACCAATACACAGTCATGATTAATAGAGTTAAACTATGAGCATTATGAATAAAGGATAAAAGGAAAAATTATATTATTTAAAGTTTAATATTATCATTTAAATGAAAAGGTACAATGGTTCAAATATCAAAAGACACAATGATTCAAGTTCACACTGGTTGGAAGACTATATAAACAAGAAAGAATGGTGAGAAGAACTGTAGTTGAATTTGTTGAAGTATAAATATGTATATATAATGAATTGAATGAAGGTTCATTCTATGAGGTTGGTGCCTGCTTACAAGTTGGGTCTTGTATGAGGATTGGATTTCCCACATCTCAATTGGACCTTATATCAACAAGTTGGGACTTGTTATGAGGGTTGGATTCCTCATTTCTCAGTTGGATCTGAGAACTAGAAGATGGGTCTTGTAACAGAGAGTTGGATCTCTCATATTTGCTTGAAGTTGAAGATATTCAAAGATTTATCTTATGTATTCATTCAAGTTAAATAAATAAATAAAGTATTTATTCTTTTATATATTGGTTGAGAAAATGAAATAAATATATGTTGTTCAGTTAATTTATGAAAAATGGAAAATTGTCCAAAGTTTTGTAACATTTATTCACCCCCCCCCCTCCTCTCAGTGTTAAGTGTCCATTTCAACCGATATTACAATTTAGTGCAATGTATCACCCACAAATATATGGGAAAAATAAAGTGGTAAATAGGAGTTTGGGTAATCGGTTGTAAATCTTAGTTCAAGAGAATTCGGGACAATGGGACTTAGTATTAGCACAGGGAGAATTCACATATAACAATTTTATGAATTAACCTACATGTAAAATTCCATTCCAAATTGTGTGGGATATCTCCAAACAATGTAACATATTTGTTGAGTTTGTCAGAAGAAAGTATGAAGAGTGTTGATGCAGAGTCTTTTGATTATTATATGATGGAAGTTTGTGAACAATTGCAACAAAATAATCAAAAACACAAGTTAAATGTAAATTTAAGAATAAGGGACAAAGAATTTGTTTAAGGAAATTTGGAACTAGATCCTGTGAGAGAGAAGGGATTTCCACAAGGTACATAGAACATGTTAAAGACAAACAAGATTGGATCTTGTAAGAATTTGTAGAATTTTTCAAATAATAATTATAAAATTTAGTTACCAAGTGGATTAGATATTTCTATTATCTTAAATCTTTATGATTTGTATGAATATCATGAAGAAGTCAACAATGTCATTGAATATGCACAAGCAACAAATTGGGCCAAAAAAATTCCAGAAAAATAGTCGGATATGATCAAATATATATTAGACAAAAGCTTTAGTAAATGCACAAAGCAGTCATGTTACAAATAATTTTGGTCAAGTGCAAGGACAAGTCTCTGGATGAGGCAACTTGGATTTCTAATATGGATATGGGTCATTTTGTGTGATTATTAGTGTAATTTTCCTTACTAGTTCCAAGAGCATAATGCTCACAAATTTTCTCTCTAGAGGGTTTTAGCATCCTTGCTAAATCAAGGATCCCACATAGAGAACATGTATTTTATTAATGTTTCCATTTTATTTTTTTTCAAATTTGAGCTTTATTTTTAGGACTCGAGGGGTTTTTTAATATTCAATTATTCACTCTTTTGTTATATGTTGTTTGGAACCATGTATGGCTTGGAGCTTGCATTATAAGGTAATATGGTCATGTGATGTTGTCTTGAGGGTTGCATCACATTGAAAATAAATTGTCTTCAATATAGCATTGAAATGAGGGTTTATACTAGTGCTTGAGTGTTTTTTATTGTTGTTTGAACCCTACATCTCATGGGAAAAGCCATGCATAGAAGAAAATTCCAAGTGAGAAAGTTGCAAGATGATAGTGGTTGTTCATATGATGGAAGGGATGGAAATGTCATGAAAGGAGGACGTTTAGTAATCAAACATGGGTATGGATTATGGAAGAATTGGAAATGCTATGGCTAGTTAGGAATGTGTATGCCCTCAAATTGTTTGGATTTGGGACTAATAGAAGCATGTCAAAGGTAAGGTACATAGTCCATTGGATGGTAGGGAGTCTACAATTATTGGTCTATTTTGTGACTCTTTGGGACTTCCAAAACATTATTATAAGTATTAATCAACACCATATTTCCAATCTAAATTCCATGCATGAATGAATTAACTATTGATGGATTGGATGTTGGAGGTTATAATAGTTGAGGTGGTTTAATTTTTAAGTATGGTGAATAAATTGTTTATGCTACCACTAGTAACGTTGTGGGGGATTTAAATAACATTATCATTGTAGATAGGTTTGACCTCAAAGATCAACGATGTGATATAATAAATCCCTAACATTGGATGTTTTATTAATTAATGGAGAAAACCATTCTTTACCCCTAAATTAAGTGTTACATGTCTCCAAATTGATTTTATTATGTTGTGTGTTGTTGTGTAATATTCATAATGTTATAGCATATTTTTCCACTCCACATGCATAGATGCACTCATTGGCCCTGATCCAAAATCCACTTGCATTTGCAGATAAAAAATCCTCTTGAAACTCTTTAAAAAAACACCTTTTTTTTAAATCCAAACACTACTCTTGATCTAACAACATGAGTATGCATCTTTATATACGCTTGTTTCCCTTCGGCAACTTGTGTATGCCTCCAAAATGCACTAAAAAATATAAATATGTGAAAAATGCACCTTTTTGATCATATTTTATGGGTTTCCCAAGTTGTTAACCGGCTATTCCCCGTACAATATTACTCCAACCAACTATTCAAGGTATAAATAGAGCCATTGGGTGGAGGAGAGGGAAGGCACCCTTATGCTATCAAACTTTTTGCTTAAGTTTGCAAGTAATCAGTCCTGTGTTTAAGACCATCCCATGTTCCTAGAAACCCTTATTTCCAATTCCCTTTCTCTCATTATCATGTTGAAATAAAGGGACTTGTTCTCTTTCTATTACTCACTTAGAGTAAGGATTACAGAGGTTAAGTTGTCTTTAGTGACTGAGCAGGAGGAATCTAGATGGTGTCGCAGCAAGGATCAAGTGACTTTGTTCTTTGTTATCTATTGTTCATTTAATAGAATGAGAACTCTCTTCTTTCTTTCCCCAAACTTGTGCAATTAATAAAGTTCATTATAATTATGTGCATATGTTTGGTAGGAAACTAGCTTACTGATCTAGGTTAGTTTAGGTAGTTATATTTCAATTATTGTAACTACTTTATTTGCAGTTTTTCTCTTCTTTGTGTGCATATCAGCAAAGGCTATACCAGAATGAGATACTAGAGAATGGACCTTCGAGGGATCTACTCTAGAATTTTTTTTCCATATAAGTGGTTTACAATTGCTTGGGAGTTACTAGATTGTATGCCATAACTACTTTTGGTTTGAATTAGTTCTCTTGGGTTTCTTGTTCTGGTGTGACCTCAACCCTAGTCATAAGGGTGAAAATACTATAACACATACCTACAATATTCATACTTCAATCAAATTTCCACCAAGATATTGAAGAGCTAAAATCCTTTTTGATTTATATTTTCTCTTAAGCTATTGAAAATAGAATTTAAAAAGGTACATGATAATCAGTGATCCATTGCATTCACCCTGTAATCCTAGAATCTCTAGCCTTATAGTATTCAAACACTCAAAGTTTTAGTTCCAACTCATTGGATGCATATTAATGTCGCTCATTAAAAGGTTCCACATTAATCCTTTGCCAAGCTTGTTGAAGTTAGTTTCAAACTTGTTTTTGTTTATCTTTTTGGACACTAACAACCATATTTCCCAAACCCCTTAGAACTTTGCTTGTATATTGTATGATTGAATCCAACTATAGAGTCCAAGCATTGTCTCCTACTAGAAATGTCACTTGATTCCAAACCCTTACAAAAACTCTCTAGAACTTGTCTACTCAAGAAGAGAACATTTAACTTCAAATAATAAATATTTTCATAGTAGGAATTAGAGGCAATGATCATAAAAGTGGAGATAAGGAAATTATCAATGACAATGATAGTCAAATCCACATGGATAGATCACTCAACATTAGAGGAGAATGTGGAAACTTGTAAATTTGCATAGACCATGTTGATCCTAGCCTCAATCTTGTGACTGCTATATTTTCTAGTGTACCAAGTGGACCACCCAACTTGAGAATGATTCTTCTATCCCTACATAATGTTAGAGACACAAAGCATCATTTTCCTCTCATTTCAATATTTGATTTCATCTAATTGAAGAACCATTTCACACCCACCAACATTGTCCCCATCCACTCAACCATGTTGTAGTCCCCTCTAAGGACCCACTCAACATTAGTGTAACATCCCCAGACCAGCTAAGGAACATTATGGTGTGGAATATTCTTACAAATTAATTTTTTTTCTATCTAAATAAATTGTTGTAGCTTCCAGCTACAAATTACAACCAGATTTAGGTATTGTTCACTACCATTAAATTGATGCATATATAGCATACTAAAATAGACATGAATGCAGCTTAATAATTCAACATAACACCATATAAATCATTCTTAAATACACAGAGTTCATGCACAATAGTTTAAATCGTAAGCACAACACATACATAGATAAAACACTTATATTTTATAATCAGTTGTGTAACCAGCTGCTTGGGATGGACGTTCCACCTAACCATAGACTAATTGTTCCAAATATCAATAGTCAGACACCCCCTAGATGACGCTAGTAATTCACAAAAGAAGGTGGTCTCTCACTTTCCACTCATAGCTCATAAAATTCACAACCCATTGGTATTCTCCTACAACTATCCTTATTTTCCACCAACTCTCTTCCTCTCAACCTGCCCAACCCAAGGAATGTACCCCTTCACTGATCTCATTCCCTTGGGCATCCCATTCATTTATCATGGTCTCTCTGGAACATGTAACTAGGAATTCAAGGGAAACTCACTTCTAAGAAAACTACCAGCAACCAATAGAGAACACTTGTTGTTACAATGCAACTCACATAGAAGTTCAATCTTCAAGCTTGACAACCTGGATCTTCAGTCTTCAGCTCCAAATATGCTTCAATACGCTCCAACATGATCTAGAATTTGCCCCACCCATGGATGTTCCAACTCCAAGCTCTATTTCTTCCTCTCTACTTGCTCCTCATGCAAAACATTCACTTTCTAAAAAAATTGTTCCAACCCATATGAATTTCGTCCCTTTGGATTACTTTTCTTGACTCACACACTTCCCCAAGCTAATTGTACTCAACCCCCATGTGCCCAATAAATATGGGATGTGACTTCTAACACCCACCTTCTTACATGTATTCAATGATTGGATTTGGGAACACTCAATCAAAAATTAGAAGGTTCACATACCAATAACAAATTTAGGACCCCTCTTGGAATGTCCAAGAGGGGTCCAAGGGGGAATTACCCATGTATATTAATTCATCCCTCATCTTTTTCCATGTCCCTTTAGCAGTCGACATCACATTTTATTAGTAAAACATAGAAATACAATTCGCATATTACATCGCTTGGCCATAGTTGCACATTATATATACATTAAGCATTAATTAAATTGGGGATTATAGTGGGGATGTTACAATCCCCCTCCTACACAATTGTTTTTTTTACTCGGTGCACATTATGTCAATATTCATATATGTAAATTTACATCACGGTACTTGGAAAATAAAATTCTGCAATTTTATACTCTAGAAGCATTTCCAACCAAAACCTTTTGTTCCTCTCAACTCGTGGACCCAAGGAATGTGTCATTCGTTTATCAGGGCCAACCCAAGGAACATGCATTATTTTATCTGTGGCCCTAGTGCAGTTGGCTAGGACTCTGAGATATGGTTCTGGAACTCTCACTGCTCAAAATGGAGTTTTTGCATTCTATTTTCTTCAAAATTGCCAAAATTGTGTGGTTATTCTTCCCGCATGTTTTCTTCATGCTCCCATGTAGCATATTCAGAACCTTGGAAATTCCATTGAACCTTTACCAACCATGTGGCTTTGTTCATGATCACTTTGACTTTCTGTTCTAGGATGCATATCGGTTCCACCCGGAAATCCCCTTCAAGCTCCATGTGGATCACATTCTAATCAATTATGTGGTTAGGGTCAAGCACATATTTCTTTAATAATGACACATGAAATACATTATGCACTCGCATGGATGTAGGAAATTCTAACATGCATGCAACTAAGCTTATCATTTCTAATATTTCAAAAGGTCTACAATAGCTTATTGCCAACTTCGAGCAACTTCCTAATCTTAGCGAACTTATTTTCACCTTCACTTTCAACAACACATGTTCCATTTCCTTTAACAAATTTGGCCCAACAACTGCTTTTTTTGTTGGATTATCCCAACTTATGGAGTGTTACATTTTATACCATACGATGCTTCAAATGGACTCATTTTCAGTGAGGCTTGATACCCATTATTATAGGCAAATTCAACCAGATGAATATAATCTTCCCACTTTGATGGTTGATCCATCACATACATTTTGATCATGTCCTCAATTATCTTGTTATTCCTCCCTATTTTTCCATCTAACTCTAGATGATATGATATACTGAGATTAAGATTTCTCCCAAATCCCTTGAACAAACCTTTCCAAAAATTTGAAGTAAACTTTGGATCTTTGTCTACTATTTCCTTAGCCACCCCATGTATCCTAGCAACTTCTTTCATACAATTTTTTGTAATATTTGTTTCCTTGTGTGTTGTCTTCACTGGAATGAAATGTGTTGCCTTAGTCAATTTATCCACCACCACCATGATGGAATCATGTTGCTTCATTGTTATGGGAATCTTTGTAATAAAATCAATCGTAACTACTTCCCACTTCCATTCTGGAATGGGTAAGGGATGCAATAACCTCGTTGGATGCATATGATTTTTCTTTACCTATTGGCATTCTAGACGTCTGGATATGTAATTAGCCACTTATTTCTTCATTCTCGGCCAGAAGTATTGACCTCTTACAGCTGCAATTGTCTTATGATATCTTGAGTGTCCATCATATGGCACATTATGCATTTCCTTTAGCACTGGACTTTTCATCTCATTGGAATTCAACACATATACTTTTCCTTTGTACATGAGAATTCCATCTTCTTTTAGCTCATAAAAAATAAATTTCTGCTGAAAACTATCTTGTTGTAATGTTTCTTTTATTTTGAGATATTAATGATCTAAATTTATTGTTGCAATAATTTGATCTTTTAGATCAGTCATGTACATGATAATAGCTACAATATACACTTCATGAGTTCTCATGTTGAGTGCATCATCCACTTGATTTTCCTTTCCCTTTATATGCTTAATTTCAAAGTCATATTCACTAAGAAATTCAAACCATATAGTTTGTTTGGAGTTTAATGTTGATTGTCCAAACAAATGCCTCAGACCATAGTGATATGTCCTTAGCTCGAATTTATTCCCCATAAAGTAATGTCTCCACATTTTTAATGCATGTACAATTGCTACTAACTCTAGATCATGGGTAGTGCAATTCCTCTCGTGCTCTTTTAATTTTCTGGTCTCATAGCATACCACATGATCCTTTTGACTGAGAACTCCACCGAACCCTTCCTTTCATGCATCAATGCACACCAAAAAATATTCATATGGATATGAAATATACAATATTGGTTCACTTGTCAATATGTCTTTCAGTTGTTGAAAGCTCTCTTCACACTTGGAAGTCCATTCAAATTCCAGTTCCTTATTTTGCAAAGAAGTGATTGGACTTGCAATATTTGAGAATCCTTTTATAAATATTCAGTAATAACCAGAAAGACCCATGAATAATATGACCTCCATCACATTCTTTGGCACTACCCATCCTCTAATGGCCTTTATCTTCTTGGGATCAACTACTATCCCTTCTGTTGAAATTGTATGCCTCAAGTAGTGAATCTTCTTTTGATAAAAGATGTGCTTACTTAGCTTGTCATACAATTTAGATTCTCTTAGAAATTGTAACACTATTATCAATTGTTGTTCATGTTCCTCTTCTGACTTAGATTAAACAAGTATATCATCTAGGGAAAAAATAACAAACTTGTCTTGGTACTCCCTGAACACTCCATTCATTAGGAAAATAAAAACAACTAGGGCATTTGATAGCACAAATGGTACTACTGTGAATTCATAATTCCCATATATTGTCCTGAACATTGTCTTGTTTATATCCTCTTCTTTTATCCTCACTTGATGATAACCTGATCTGAAGTCAATCTTAGAAAATATTCTTGCACCTTTCAGCTGATCAAAAAGATCACCAAGCCTTGGAAAAGGATATTTGTTATTTATTATGACCTTATTCAACTGCCTGAAATCAATACATAGCCTTAAGGTTCAATCATTCTTCTTTACAAAGAGAACTGGGGCTCCCCAAGGGGACACGCTTGGGCATATATACCCTTCTTCAAAATTTCTTCAATCTGCATTTGCAACTCTTTCAATTCTAGTGTGCCCATTCTACAAGGTGTCTTGGACACTAGGGAAGCTCCTGGAACCAAATCAATAGAGAAATCAATGTCTCTCTTTGGTGGAAATCCTAGGATTTTCCCAAAAACATCTTCAAAATATTTCAAGACTATATATTCTTCAATACTTACCACTTTATCTATGGTTTCCTCTTCCATACGGGCTGCAAAAATTTGGCATCATTTCCTAAAAATCGTTTTTAGCTACATGGATGAAATTTCTCTAATAGCCACGACTCTAAGAATTCCTTTAATCTTTCCTTTCTTCCCTTCCTCATCAATACAAGTTATTGTCTTGTTGTAAGAGTCTAGAACAACATGGTGATTTTCCAACCAATCCATGTCAATTAGACATACATATGAACTCAATGGTATGCTTTACACATCTACTTTTGTGTTGATTTCATTCATGTCTATTGGACAATCTTTAACCAACTCAGTTATCTTTCTCTTAGCCTATGTGCCTAAGTGAACTAACCAAGATTTTTTATTCTTACTCCTTTGCAAGTGAAATCTTTCAACAATGTTAGATTTTATCTAACTATGGATAGATCCAAAA
Source organism: Picea glauca (assembly GCA_000966675.3). Lineage (NCBI taxonomy): Eukaryota > Viridiplantae > Streptophyta > Pinopsida > Pinales > Pinaceae > Picea > Picea glauca. The sequence continues at coordinate 47,266 of JZKD02S0171583.1, read as the reverse complement.
TCAATTAAAATTTCTATGGGTTGTCTATCAATCTTACCTTCCACTTCAATCATGGGAGATTGGAATTTTTATTTCTTGTTTTCCAAGGATGCATAAATTCTTTCCATGGTTCCTCCCATGTCTTCAACTATTTTAGCCTCCTGGATATTGTGGACAGTCCGCATTCTTTCTCCTTTGTGAGGGAAATCCCTATATAAGTGATTTCCTTCACATCCCCAACATTGTACAAGCTATTGCCTTGGCCTTTTCCTAAATGAATCTACAGTCTTATGCTCATTTTGAGTTCATTTCTCTTGCTAATTTGCTTGGGTGTTTTTCTTGAAAGAGGGTGGCTTAAAACCTTTCTTCCTTTGATCATTTTTATCCTTCATCTTGTCATTCCAATCTTTTTGGAAAATTGGCCTTCTTCTTCTTTACTCATAAACATGTCTTGCTCTCCTTATGGTTTCCTTCAAGGAATTAGGGTTATCATATTTTATCTTGTCACTATAGAAAGAGGGTAACCCACTTAGAAACCTTTGGATTTAAACTTTCTCATCCTTGATGAAGTTAGCATACTTCAAAAATTCAAAGAATCTCGTCTCATATGATTCCATTGTCATGGATCCTAACATGAGTTCAAAGAACTCTTTCATCTTTCTTTCATAATAATGCTCGAACAAATATTTCTCTTGAAAGTATCATTTGAACTATCTCCGTTAGATATTTTTCTCATCAAATTTCTTGGTTTGTTTAATTTGATCCCACCACATGGTTGTCTTTCCTTGCAAGTGGTAGGTGACAATTCTAGCTTCTACCCTTGAGGGGTAATCATACAGCTAGAAATAAATCTTTGTTTCCAATAGTCAGACCTCGTCATATTCTTCTTTCTTGTGCTCACCATTGAAAGTGAGTGGCTTGATATTTCTAAGCTCACCTTTCAATATGTATGTCACAAGCCTTCTCCTTTTTCTTCAAATAGGAGACATGCTTGGGCTGCTCCCTAGACCTGAACTTGTATGAGTTCTTCTAGTGTACTTCTTTGGATAATGATGGCACATGCACATTCTTCTTGACTGCCTATCATTTCCATGATCATCCTTTTTTCTTTGAGATATGGATGATGACACTTGTCTAACCCTAGATTCTTGTTTGGTACCAAAGTATTTGTTGACTTTCTTATGTAACATATTTAATATTTGAAGTATGTCTTCCTAATCCTTCATAATCCTTTCAATATCAACTCTATATCTTTTCACTTCTCTATGCAAACTTCTCATAGTTACAGGCTCCTTCATGTCTCTTCTCCCTTTAGACTTTGTCTCAGTATCTCCCATATTGACATGCATACCTCTTATATCTTCCTCATCGTTGTAAGATCCCTAAGCATCATCCATGACTCCATTCCTCATATAAGAACCAAATTTTCTTTCATGTACCTCTAATTCTACAAGAAATGTGCATGTAATAATTATTGTTAGAATATGCATAGCATAAAACATTTCATCAATTAGAATACAGGTTATTATTTATCCCAAATTATGAAAGACACAATGCACCAAATCAAAATCTAATTCCTTATATTCATTCCTCTCTAAAAAATCTTTCCAATGGATGTACTCATGGCTCAATCTGAGTTTTGAGTGAAAAGTTACAACATTCACATGCTGCAATTTTCCACTCATTTACTGCTACAGAAATATTTTTATTAATTTCTGAAAAAAATTATTGTCAAATTCAAAATTCTGGAAAAAAATATGTCTTCTACTCCTCAATACCTTTCCAATGACTATTTTATTTCTCAAATCCAAGATCCGAGCTAAAATTTATGGTTTGGAGAACTTTAGGTTGTTTTACCCAATTTATCCATGTATGCTACAAGTGTATTATTTCTCTTCCTACGCATTTTTACATACCCAGATCCTAAATATGGCTACAAGGTTGTATTATATGGATCATAAGCTTTCCATAGACTACTCATATTCCCAAACAGACTTATGAACAATGAGTTATACCCTCTGGAAGTAATCTAATGCCAAAATTTTACCCTTACTGTTTTGGTTGTAACTTTCTCATACGAGCTCTATTTTGCACCCATAATAGCTCATTGTATATCTCTCTCCGAGTTATTTTATTTGATATGTAGAGAAAAACTGTACCTTCGTACACTCCCAGCCCAACCGAGGAACATTACGGAGCGAAATACTCTTAAAAACAATTTTTTTCTAGATTAAATTCATGTAGCTTACAGCTACGAGTTACATACATATTTAACTGTTGAATATTACCATTATTTAGATGCATCTACAACATGCTAAAACAACATAAATGAAACTATTAAACTCAATTTTAGTAGCATATAAATAAGTTTGATACACAGAGTTAATGCACAGCAAATAAACTCATAATACGAACAACAACAAGATAAAAAATGTATCTTTTATAAAAAGTTGTGAAACTGGCTGCTTGGGATGGACGTTCCACCCAACCATGGACTTTTTTATCCAAATATCAATATAAATTCACCCTCGAGATGGGGATAGTAATCCATAAAAGAGGGTGTTCTCTTATTGTCAACTCACATCTTAGAAATCCCACAACCCACTAATATTCTCCTGCAGTTGTCCCGGTTTTCTACTAGCTCTCTTCCTCTTTCCTGCCCAACGCAAGGAATTTCCTCATTCACTAATCTCAGTCCCTCGGGCAACCCATTCGTTTATCAGGGTCTCTCTAGCAAATGTAACTGAGAATCTCTTAGCTGGGAACTCAAGGGAACTTGTTGCTAGGAAAAAATACCAGCAACCAACAACAAGCACTTGTTGTTGCAGTGCAACTCACACAGAAATTCACTCTTCGGGCCTAACAACCTGGCCCTTCAATATTCATATCCAAAATTCTCCATCATTCTCTAGAATTCTCCCGCTATGGATGTTCCATATCCAATCTCTGTTTCTTCCTCTCTCCTTGTTGTTCATGCACCAAAACTCCTTTCGTAAAATTGTTATAGCTACCCATACAAATTTCCTCTCCTTTGGATTTCTTTCTTGACTCACACACTTCCCCAAGTTGATTGTACTCACTCTCCCCCATGCTTACAATAACTATGTGATGTAATCAGTCACACCCACCCTCTTACATGTATTCAATGATTGGATTTGGGAA
>JZKD02S0171583.1:33555-44075 GCA_000966675.3 Picea glauca | reverse complement strand
GCCCACGTCAGAGATAGAAAGCATTTGAGTGGACAGGTGGTGTGTCTTCGTCAAATAGGTGGAGTCAAACCTTGTTGACCGTTTTGGGGTTTTGGAGGTCGAGGATTTGGGAGCCGTGCATCCGGATTCGCGAAGTTGCGAAGTTCGAAATCTCCTTTGGGTGTGCACAACACTTTTCCCAACCTGCGGACCCGAATATCGGCCATCAGCCCATTCCATTAACAATTGATTCGCAACAGAAAGCTAAATTGGTTGTCTCCACCATCAACCATTGGTCATGGGTCATCGGTGATTTTCATTGGAGAATGAAAAATCCTCACCAATTCAATTGATTCCCGACCATCGGTCATCGACCATTCATGTTGGCTAATGAAAACATGTTTCCACTTCGGTCGATCCGACCATCGTCCATTGGCCACTTCTAGGCTGACATGGCATGACATGTGGATGTTGACATGGAATGACATGCCATATTAAGGTTTCAACTTGTTTGATGTGGCATAACACATGGATGTTGATGTGGCATGACATGTCATCACCCTCTTTCCTTCATCAACCATCGATCATTTCTCTTGGTCGAACTTCAACACTTCACAGAATTGGGTGATACCCGACCATCAACCCATGATCCATCGGTGATTTCTCTTGCTCGATCAAAACACTTCACCAAGTCAGTCGACACTCAACCATCAGTCATCAATGAGTTCTCTTGGCCAAACCAACTCTTCTCCAATTCAATCAAACCGACCATCGGTCGTCGGGGAGTTATGTTGGTAAACTTCAACACTTAATTATTTTTTGTCAAATTCGAAGTGAATCTAAGACATCGATATTCAAGCCAAGATGATCTTGATCATCGATCAGCTCCCTTCTTCCAACCTTCGAAAACTAATGTACATTATCGATATGATCTTTTTTCCAAACGGTCAAAAATTAATCCTAGTCGTTGATTCACTCAAACTTCCAAACGGATGAAACCTTATGGATTTTTAAATTTATAAAAATGAATTTAGGTTATTGATCACGAGATCAAATGCGATCCTTGTCATCGATTCCTCAAACTTCCTACAACTCCACAACGACCCAGTAAAACATGAAATTCAACAATTCTACGTTGAATTCAGTTCTATAACTTGCAGATTCACACCCAATATGATATATTCAATTGCCTTGAGGCATTTAAACTCAAAATTTACCCATGAATTTGGGGATCCCGCTCCAACTTCTCTGTTTTTCCAAAAATTCGCACAAACCAAAGTCTGCAACAACAAGTTTCACCGAATTTTCTCTAGTTCTTGGCTCATACAAGCCCTTTTTTTGAACTAGAGGCTCTAATACCATAATGTAACCTCCCCCATACTAGATAAGGAACATAAAGGTGTGGCATACTCTTACAAATTGAAATTTATGCTATATAAATAAATTCATGTAGCTTCCACAAACAAGGTACAAATAGATTTAGCTATTGTTTGCTGCCATTAAATTGATGAATCTACAACATACTAAAATAGACATTAATGCATCTTAATAATTCACAACATAACAACATATAAATCATTCATAAATACACAGGTTTCATGCACAACAATTTAACTCATAAACACAACACATACACAGATAAAACACTTATCTTTTATAATCAGTTGTGCAACCAAATGTTTGGTATGGATGTTTCACCCAACCATAGACTGATTGTTCCAAATCTCAACAATGAGTCACCCCTGATTTGAGGCTAGTAATCCAAAAAAGAGGGTGGTCTCGAACTATCCACTCACAACCCATTGGTATTCTCCTACAACTATCATGATTTTCCACCAGCTATCTTCCACTTGACATGCCAAACCCAAGGAATGTACTCCTTCACTGATCTCAATCCCTCAAGCATCCCATTTGTTTATCAGGGTCTCTCAGGTACAGGTAACCAGGAATCTCTTAGCTGGGAAACTCACTGCCAGGAAAACTACCAGCAACCAATAGAAAACACTTGTTGTTACAATGGAACTCACACAGGAGTTCACTCTTCATGCCTGACAAACTATCTCTTCAACATTCAGCTCCAATATGCTCCAACATGTTATATAATTCTCCCCCCCATGGATGTTCCAACTCCAAACTCTCTGTATACCTCTCTACTTGCTCCTCATGCAAAAACATTCACTTTCTAAAATTGTTGTTCCAACCCATACAAATTTCCTACCTTTGGCTTGATTTTCTTGATGCACACACTTGCCCAAGATGATTGTACACATCCCCCATGTTCCCAATAAATATGGGATGTGACTTCTCACACCCACCCTTTTACATGTATTCAATGATTGGTTTTGGAAACACTAAATCAGAAATTAGAAGGTTCATATACCAATAGAAAATTTATGAAAATGGGTTAAGTTACTATGCATGGGTAATTCCTCCTTGGACCCCTCTTATCCATTCTCCTAGAATCTCCCCTCTTGTGGATTAATTCATCCCCCATCTCTCTCTATGTCCTCTTAGTAGTTGGCATCACATTTTACTATTAAAACATAGAAATGCAATCGCATATTATATCGCTTGGCCATAGCCACACATTATATCTACATTAAGAATTAATTAAACTAGGGATTATAGTGGGTATGTTACAATACCCCTCACCTACAATTGTGCATTGTCCTTAGTGCACACTATTTCGATACTCATATTTGCAAATTTACATCAAAATACTTAGAAAATAAAATTATGAAAATTTATACGCCAACAATAGTGCCAACCAAGATATCTTGTTCCTCTCAACTCGCAGACCCAAGGACTACACCATTCATTTATCAGGGACAACCCAAGGAACGTGTCATTCTTTATTAGGGCCCCCAGTACAGTTGGTTAGGACTCTAAGATATGGTTATGGAACTCTAGCTACTCAAAATGGCGTTTTTTCTTTTTGTTTTCTTCAAAATTGTCAAAACTTTGTGGGTATTCTTCCCACATGTTTTCTTCATTCTCCCATGTAGCATATTCAAGAGCATAGTATGTCCATTGAACATTTACCATCCCAATGGTTTTTTTCCTGAGAACTTTGAAGTTTCGGCCCAGGATGCATAATGTTCCATACAGAAATCCCCTTCATGCTCCAGTTGGATCACATTCCAATCAATTCTGTGGTTAGGGTTAGGCACATATTTCTTTAATAATGAAACATGAAATACATTATGTGCTCCCATGGATTTAAGAAATTATAACATGTATGCAACTGGCTCTATATTTTATAATATTTCAAAAAGTCCACAATATCTTGTTTCCAACTTCAAGCAACTTCCTAATCTTAGCGAACTTATTTTCTCCTTCACTTTCATAAACACATGTTCACCCACTTTAAAATTTCTAAACACTCTATTCTTGTCTGCATAACTTTTCTTCCTATCCTTGGCATCCTTTAAATTATGCTTGATCTTTTCCATCTCCTCTTCCATTTCCTTTAACAAATCTGGCCCAACAACTGTTATGTTTGTTGGATTATCCCAACTCACTGAAGAGTTACATTTTCTTCCATACAATGCTTCAAATGGACTCATTTTCAATGAGGCCAAATACCCATTACTGTAGGAAAATTCAACCAAATGAATATAATCTTCCCACTTTTATGGATGGTCCATCACACACATTCTGATCATGTCCTCAATTATCATGTTAGTCCTCTGTGTTTTCTCATCTGACTTTGGGTGATACATTGTACTGAGATTTAGATTTGTCCAAAATCCCTTGAACAAACATTTCCAAAAATTTGAAGTAAACTTTGGATCCATGTCTAAAACTATTTCCTTAGGAACTCCATGTAGCCTGGAAACTTCTTTCATATAAATTTCATCAATATTTGTTTCCTTGTGTGTTTTCTTCACTAGAATGAAATGCATTGCCTTAATCAATTTATCCACCACCACCATGATAGAATCACATTGTTTCAATGTTCTATGAATATTTGTAATAAAATCAACTATAACTACTTCCCACTTCCATTCCAGAATGGGAAAGGGTTGCAACAACCCTGATGGATGCCTATGCTTTGTCTTTACCTTCTAGCATTCTAGACATCTGGCTATGTAATTAGCCACTTCTTTCTTCAGTCTCAGCCAGAAGTATTGGTTTCTTATAGCTACAATTGTCTTATGATATCTTGGGTTCCCTGCATATGGCACATTATGCATTTCCTTCAACACTACATTTTTCATCTCATTGGAATTCAGCACATATACTTTTCTTTTGTACATGAGAATTCCATCTTCTTTTAGCTCATAAAAATTAAATTTCAGTTGAAAATTACCTGGTTGTAATGTTTCTTTTTTTTAAAATATTGTTGATATAAATGTTCTGTCGCAATAATTTGATCTTTCATATAAGTAATGTATGTGCTAATAGTTGCAATATTCACTTCATGATATCTCTTGCTAAGTGCATGAACCACTTGATTTTCCTTGTCCTTTATATGGTTAATTTCAAAGTCATATTCACTCGGAAATTCTAACCCTCTAGTTTTTCTAGAATTTAATGTTGGGTGTCCAAATAAATGATTCAGACCACAGTGGTTTGTCCTTAGCTCAAATTTCCTCCCCATAAGGTAATGTCTCCACAATTTTAATGCATGTACAATTGTTGCTAACTATATATCATGGGTAGCATAATTCCTCTCATGCTCTTTTAATTTTTTAGACTCATGGCATACCACATGATCCTTTTGACTGAGAACTTCATTGAGCCCTTCCTTGCATGCATCAGTGCACACCAAAAAATATTCATCTGTATCTACAATCTTCAATATTGATGCACTTATCAATATGTCCTTCAGTTGATGAAATCTCTTTTCACACTTGGAAATCCATTCAAATTTCATTCCCTTCTTTTGTAAAGAAGTGATTGGACTTGCAATCTTTGAGAATCCATTTATAAATCTTCAGTAATAACCAGTGTTACACATTATTTTCATCATCCATATGACTGTTATATATGTAAACCTATCTATTTCCTTCAGAGGGGTCAGTAGCCTGAATTCCTAAATAAAGAAAGGAGAAGAACTTTTCATGAGAGAAGAAGTTGTGTTTTCCTCTGTAAAAACCCTATTTTGGAGGATTTCTACAGGCTTCTATATATGCAGAGTGCGGAAATGCTTGATTTCTACACCTTTCGCTATATCTAGGGTGTGGAGTTTCTGCAGGCTGCACTATAGCTAGGGTGCGGAGTTTCCACTGGCTGCACTATAGCTAGGGTGCAGCAGCCTTTGTACATGGGAAAAACGAGCATCTTCTCAATGCTTCTAGAAGGAGAAAATTCTATGGTGAGGTGGCTTCTGAATGGTTTGGATATTACTCACTTTCATGATTTAGTGGGATCATCCTAACCTCCTCACCTTATCCTCTTCAACTTATAAAAGGAGAGGAACTCTCATGGAGAAAGTTAGTTGAATTTGGCTTGAGATTGTTAGCTTGGTCAGAGTGGTTTTAAGATTGTCTTTGTTAAGATAGATTGTGAGTAGCTATCAGATCCATGGTCTCAGAATCCTTGGAGAAAGAAGTGTGTGGGAAGCGAGGAATTGTTGGAAGGAGCCTTATGACATCAAGGCATCTAGTTGTAATCTATCTTCATATTACTAATATAATACAGTGGCATGCTTCTTTCCCATAGAATTATCTTTATTTTATTTCATAATTCCTTGATCATATGCATAGGTTTTCATTGAATATATTCTCTCTGCTTTCACTTTGGTTGGTTTGTGTCTCACTGCAGGATCAGTATCACAAGAGCATCGGAGCGAAACAGGAACAAAAAATACATAAGGAAGCGACACTTAAAGGTATGTCATTCATCCTTTATTTGATGATAGATTTGATGATTAGAGCCTAGGGAAAGCACCATGTTTTGTCTTGTTTTGTTCTAGATCTAGGTTGATCTAGGGAGATTAGTTTATGTTCACATTTACCGATTTATCCTATAACAAAATTGGCGACTCCACTAGGGAAACGAATGTTTTCCTAGTTTTCCTTGTTTTCTTGCTTTGATTACTTGGTTTCTGTTTTCTGAGTCACTAGGAGATCTAGCTTGACTCTATGACTATTAAATTTCACTGGAAAACCTTCTTAATTTTTATTTTTTCCATTTTTGTTTGATTTCCGCACCCTGCTTTGAGGGACAGTGCGGCGACACGGGATTTCCGCACCCTACCTATTTAGACCAATGCGGAAACTCCGCACCCTACCTATTTAGACTAGTGCGGAAAATCCGCACCCTACCCATATCTAGCCTGCGGAAATCATGGATTTATGCACTGTGTTAGTCTACAGCCTACAGAAATTGTGAAAATTTTGATTTTTGCTGGTTTTTTCCTTACCCAAACCTTGGATTTGGTTTTGGGGTGAATTTTTGTGTTTGATTATGATCTATTTATAGTCTTCTTGACAGCTTTGAAACTACTTTTAGCCATTTTTTCTTTGTTTGTTTTTTAAAGATTTAGTCGCTTGCTTTGAGTGTCTTTTAGTTACAAAGCATTGTCTTTTCTTTAGAATTGTTTGGTGAAAGAAATTTGTTTTATTTTATTGAATAGTTCTTGTTAAAAGAGAAAATTGTTTGGGTTTCTTTCTTTCATGTCGATTCACTATTGCTTTTAGCTATCTTTGAAAAAAAAAATTCAATTTCTTGCTTTATATTAGATTGGGGGAATCCTTGCATTTGAAGTAGCGAAATTGCATGATTTATTGTCTTAAATTCTTAAATCAGATGGGGGGGGGCATGAATAGTGTATTGGTGTACAGTCTATTTTTCTCATTTCTTGAAAATATTGATATTGATGAGTTTTAAAATTTTGGTACATTGTGCATATGGGAATGATAAATGTTTTCTCCTTCTCGTAGCATAGCTTTCATCGAAATGAAAAGATTGCATCTTCATCTCTTTGCATAACTTTCGAGTCGGTCAAAACACCATATTGTTCATGCCATCTTCCTTTTGAGTAATAACAGCCACAAAATAAAGTGCTTATAAAAATTGATTAGACATTTTTATATTTTCTGGTAGCAAACCTACATTAGATCAGTTATAGGGCTTTGGAATAGGTGTGAAAGATAACTTTCCAAAGCTGCAAACAAACATAGGATCTTGAGTTAGGGAGCGGTAAATCCACTTATTACATTTTGTCCTGGGAAGCCCTTCTCACACAAGGGCCAATCATGAGGTCGCATTGAGACTGGTAGAGTTACTCACCCTGCTTTGTCGGTCTTGGTGTAGAGATTGCGTGTATTATGGGGGTCACTTGAAGGTATACCCACAATGATGAGTGGAAGCCTTTCAAGTTGATTTCAGGCTAGACACCCTGCCTTTGCATGTGGATCGGATTGTCGACTGTTTCCCCAGGCATCACTGTATTAATTGGTAACCTTAGTGGCCTTTCTCTTTAGGTTCTTTACACAAGGTGAGTGTGGAGGGGAAAGTCTTCACGATACCTAGAATCGACATTGTCCAAACTCACTCAGGCTCCTTGGAGGGTATACCCACGATTATGTGTGGGAGCTTGCACCAAGGTGTAAGTCCGTTAAGCAGGTCGTCAACATAAATTTTCCACCCGCTCTATCTCAGCCCCTTCTCACTTTGTTCCCGCAACGTTGGATTTCAACACCAACTAGTGTGCCCATTGTGAGAAGGTTTTGTTTGCTTGCTTGCTTACTATTTTTTTAGCGTGTGTTGTTTGTTCTCCCTAGCAGACTCTAGGTTGGATCTTTATTTCATTGTGTCCATTACCGGAATGACCAATTAAGAAACACATGTTCTAGGTGAACCTTTTGTTTTTCTTCTTACGAGAACATTGCTCCTGCTCACATCGCTACTTTTATCCTTCCAGGTCTCACAATTGGATTATCGGTATGGTTGTTTTCCACTCAAGTAATCCCAAATGCAGTTAGTGCTTCAGTTATAAGAACTTCCCCCAAAGAACATAAACCTCATGTTGATCGTTCACCTTCCTCACCAGTAAGATCTTATTCACCTTATTCACTTGCAAGTTCTTCTTCTATTTCATATTCTTCGTCAAGTGAAAGATCTAAAGCTAATAACTCAGTGGACAAGAAGAAGAAGAAACGGAAGATTAAGAAGAAGAAAAATAAACAAGGGTCTAAACTTTCAACCACTGCCAGACATGTTGGAAAAAAACCAATTACCGTTAATCATGTTGGGAGTGTTGATGATCCCAAGATCACCCAAACAACAACCCGTAAGCCCAAGTACCCTTGCAGGCTTTGTAAGGGTAGCCATCTTCTTAAGGATTGCCCTAGTTTATCCAAGGTTATAGAAGCATGGTCTACAGACCCTCGCCAACCCATGTCGTCAACCTCTGAACAACATGTTGATGACCTCCCATCAACTAGTCATGATACAGTTGGGAAAAGGAAAAGTAGAGTCAAGTTCCCGTGCATGTTATGCAAAGGGATTCATCTAACTCACATTTTCCCTCGTATGGATGAAGCCTCGAAATTACTGGAATACATGATTGTTTCACCACCTCAACTTCTAGCTGCTTATCGCAAGCTTTCTCTCAACCCACTTGTAGTTGATGGAATGATCAATCTGGTTCCCCCGTCGATCATCCCGGTTGATCAAGTAGTCAATCTGGTCACATCCTTAGTTGAACCAGTTGACCAAATGGTTGATCTGATCCCATTCTCGATCAATCCCACTCTCCCACCATAGAGTGCAAACCAAGTGGTCGATCTGATTTCCTCCTTGGTCGATCCCCCTCTCCCATTAGAGAGCAAAACCAAAGCAGTCAATTCGTCTCCACCTATCAACCCCATTCTCCCCTTGGAGAATGAAACCCAAGTGGTCAATTTGAAGTCATTATCAGTGAATCCTACTCTCCCGCTCGAGAGTAAACCCGATACTTCCCATGTTTTTCTCTTTGATACAGACTCTACCATGCCGGGGGGTATTCCTCCTTCTCCCGTGGAACCTCATCCAAGTAATGAGGCCATCCATCTGTATTGGTTTGAGTTATCTCTTGAACATTGTATTAGTAATTTATAATAGGAAGTTTTTGTTGGGTTTTCTTCCCCTAGAGAGTTTCCCATGATAAATGTTATGTCTCTTGTGAATGTGTATTTCTCAGTGATCTTGTTCTTATGTTGCTCTTATCTATTGAAATGCAAAGAACTATAATAATGGCATAAACATTAACATGGTATCAGATCCAACCTGAAGGAAACATATTTCGCAAGAGAAAAACGTCACTGTTGCAGTACCTGCAAATTAGGGTTTTGCAAAAGTGAATCTTTTCATCCCTTAAACCACCTAGAAATTTGCGCCCTCCCCCAAGGATCATTTTGGCACTTAGAGAGGACCTTTTCAGTGGCTATATCTTCCACAAAGTGAAACCCTAGCTTCACAAAAGTACCAGAAAACCAGTACCAGAAGTACTAGAAGCACCAGTCCAGAAATCTGTAGATCATATTTGAGGGGGTAAAAATTGGATTTTCTCAGATCCAAGTACACCAAGCTATTCACCTCAGCCAAGCGCACCTCCTGGTAAGGTCAAAATTTGATTTTAAGCATTTTCATTTTTTGGTCATTTTCGTAGCCTCAAGTACAAGATGTCTGCAAGCACAAAGCTTGTTGAGAAACTAGAAGTCATTGACAACTTCCGTGCCTGGAAGTATAGGATCGGTCTGATCCTTGCAGAGAATGACCTAGCAAAATTTATCAAAGAAGAAGTGGAGGAACCTAAAGATGTCGTAGAGAAAGCAAACCATCAGAAGGACTCAATCAGGGCTCAAAGAATCCTTGCAGATTCAATCAAAGACCACCTGATCCTGTATGTATCGTCCAAAAAAAATCCGAAGGAAATGTTTGACTCTCTAAGCAAACTATATGAAGGAAATAACATCAATCAAAAGATGAATCTAAGATCTCAATTGAAGAATACCAAGATGCAGAAAGGATAAATGATTCAAGAATATTTCTCCTGAATCTCAAAAATAAAAGAACAGTTAAAAGTGATTGAAGACACCATCGACAAAGGTGAATTCGTAATAACGGCCCTAAATGGTCTCACAAGACCTTGGGATGCTTTCATCTAGTCGGTATGTGCCAGAAAGGAGAAACTATAGTTTGAGAGCCTATGGGAAGAATGCATCCAAGAAGAGACAAGGGTATCCAACCGTGAAGCACTACTAGCAAGGGATGATGATCAAACCCTAGCTACCCATACAAAAGGAGGAAGGAAGAAACCCTACTTCAAAAGGGAATCTCATAGAGAACCTCAACCATCAAATAAATTCAACAACCAAGAATCTTATCCAATAAATTTTTAGAAGAAAGGACAACGCAAGGGATGAGATCTCTCATCCATACAATGCTATCATTGTGATAAGATGGGACACAAAGAGAATTCTTGTCCAGTCAAAAGAGAAGAATACAAGAGGAAGCACAAAAGGAAACATGCTCACATAGCCGAAGATGAAGAACCACCTATGAAGATGATTAAGGACCATGTCTTGATCTCATCTCTCTCAGGATCT
>JZKD02S0171583.1:11817-29607 GCA_000966675.3 Picea glauca | reverse complement strand
CAAAGAACTATAATAATGGAATAAACATTAACACCTTAGTGGTTCTTATATGCAGATGGTATCGCCCCTACCACAGGTAAATTATGTGGCGTTGTCTCCCATGCCTTCCACTACCGATGAAAATGAATTGGATCTGGTAGTTGACATGGTGATCTCTTCGGTAGAGATATTAGAGTCTGGTCTCCTTACCCCTATCGTGACCCTCGACATGTGTTCCTTCCATAGTGTGTTTCTTCTGTTGAGTGGAGATATCTTGGAGGCCATGAACGATTTTTGTCCCTTGACATGGTTTCCTTCTAGAGCATTGTCCTCTTGGAAGCCATGATCAAGAAGAGAGCGTTGAGCATGGTTTTCTGATTTCAAGCTCGTTAAAAAATGAAACCAGCTATCAAGATATTTTTTCGCATCTCTGCAACCTCGTTAAAAAATGAAGCAGAGATTTTGAGCATGGTTTTTTTATTTCAAGCTCGTTAAAAAATGAAACCATCTATGAGGATAATGTTTCGCGTCTCTGTGGCAACCTCGTTAAAAAATGAAACAGAGCTTATGAGCATAGTTCATGTTTCTATGTCAAGCTCGTAAAAAAATGAAACAAAGGTCTAGGGATTGAACCTAGATTCTCGAGCATAGTTCATGTTTCTGTGTCAAGCTCGTTAAAAAATGAAACAGAGGTCTAGGGATTGAACCTGGATTCTCAAGCATAGTTCTTATCCTATGTCAAGCTCATTAAAACATGAAACAACTTCCCCCTCTTTGTTGATTCAAGTCCTTCGTCTAGTATTTTAAGATTCATTTTCATCCGCCTTTGAAGTTGGATGAAATGAAGCTTGGGGGGCAATGTTTCCAGCCTCTGGACTTCATGATGAAGTTAAACCATTGGCTTCTTAAGATGGGGGCCAAGTACCAACCATCCCTGGATTATGCGTTGGTAATTCGCAAGCATAGTTTTTTCTGGTTCAAGCTTGTGTAAAAATGAAACCACCTACCTCAAGCAAAGTTTCCTCTGGTTCAAGCTTGTGTAAAAATGAAACCAGTTCCAAGCATAGTTTTGGTTATTTTTTAAGCTTGTGTAAAAATAAAATATATCCCAAGCATAGTTTTGTTTTTCTTTAAAGCTTGCGTAAAAATGAAAACAATCACGAGCTTAGTCTTTGTTCTTTCTCATGCTCGTAAATACATGAGAATAAGTTATCGAGCTTAGTCTTTGTTCTTTCTCGTGCTCATAAATCGATGAGAATGTAACCGAGTAAAATTTTATCACTTTTTCGGGCTCGTAAAGGTTATACAAAAAAGGAACCCCTTGGAGTTCCCTTTAAGCTCTTTCCAAACTCCCTAAAAACAAAAAGATTGTTGAGCGACCTTGTTCTGTTCACGCTCGTAAAAGTATTTGAATAAAACGTTCGATGGGTGATAGTTTATCACTTTTTCAGTCCTGTCGAACTAATTTATGAAAAAGGAACTGAGAGAGTTCTCTTTAAGTGTTTTTCAGACTCTCTAAACATGAAAAAACCCTGATTTTTATTTCTTTGGACTCATTAAACAAACATCAAAAGACCCATATGGGACCGAACCACTCCTTCCTAGGGTTCGTTAAACATACTCTGAGGGACTCATCCGAAGGATGAGCTTACAGTTCAAGCATATGTTATCCTTCTCAAGCTTGTGTAAAAATAAAGAGGTACTCGCCAGAAATGGTGGGGGGAAATTTGGGAAAGAAATGTGTCTAAACCTGTATTCTATGGAAGAGTCGCCTTTGAACATGACACCCTTTCACTCGCCTTATGTCCAGGTTGGGAAATCCTCTTGTCTCTTGATCATGCTCCTTTATAAGATTACAAATTGGCCTGTGATCCCTGTTGTTGAGTTAGTGTTTCCAATACATTTGTTGTGTCGTCAATATGTTCAAAATAAGTCTAAACTAGAAAGCCTTCTATTGCGTTGACCATGTCTGCAATCTTTAAGCCTTCTATTGTGTCGGCCATCCCTGAGTCAGTCCTAAATCATTTGTACTATGATCTACTTCAAATCCTGTTACCTGTTTCATGTCATTGATGTGAGATAAATTAAGGCCCTCCTGTGACGAGTTTTTTCCTATCGACTTCAACTCATTATCCAGGAATTAGACTTAGAAACTAATTGGTACCTTGAAATTTGCATGCCTCAATGACAGGTTTCCTCTCTTTCGACAGTGGGTTTTCATTATTGACCCCTGATCAGGGGATTCCACCGAGTGTTCGACCTTAAATCATTGAAGGAGAAGGATAATCTCGAGTGTTCGACCTCAGATCATTGAAGGAGAAGGAGATTCCACCGAGTGTTCGACCTCGATGCTTCTAGAAGGAGAAGCTTCTATGGTGAGGTGGCTTCCGAATGGTTTGGATCTTACTCACTTTCATGATTTAGTGGGATCATCCTAACCTCCTCATCTTATCCTCTTCAGATTATAAAAGGAGAGGAACTCTCATGGAGAAAGTTATTTGAATTTGTCTTGAGATTGTTAGCTTGGTCAGAGTGGTTTTAGTATTGGCTTTGTTAATATAGATTGTGAATAGCTATCAGATCCATGGTCTCTGAATCCTTGGAGAAAGAAGTGTGTGGGAAGAAAGGAATCATTAGAAGGAACCTTATGACATCAAGGAATCCAGTTGTAATATCTCTTCCTATTATTAATATAATACAATGGCATGTTTCTTTCCCATAAAATTATCTTTATTTTATTGCATAATTCCTTGATCATATGCATAGGTTTTCATTGAATATATTCTCTTTGATTTCACTTTGGTTGGTTTGTGTCTCACTGCAAGATCAGTATCACAAGAGCACAAGAGCGAAACAGGAGCAACAAAGACATAAGGAAGTGACACTTAAAGGTATGTCATTCATCCTTTCTTTGATGATATATTCGATGATTAGAGCCTATGGAAAGCGCCATGTTCTGTCTTGTTTTGTTCTAGATCTAGGTGAATCTAGGGAGATTAGTTTATGTCTGCATTTATCGATTTATCCTATAAAAACCAGTAAGACCCATGAATTATCTGAACTTTGTCACATTCTTTGGTGTTAGTCATCCTCTAATGGCATCTATCTTCTATGGATCATTTAATGTTATCCCTTATGTTGAAATTATATGCCCCAAGTAGTGAATCTTCTTTTGATAAAAGATGTACTTACTTAGCTTGGCATATAATTTATGTTCTCTTAAAATTGTGAAACCATTTTCAAATGTTTCTCATGTTCCTCTTCTGACTTAGAGTAGACAAGTATATCATATAGAAACACAATTACAAACTTGTCCAGGTACTCCCTGAACACTCCATTCATCAGGCACATAAAAACAATTGTGGCATTTGATAGCCCCAATGGCACTATTGTGAATTCATAATTCCCACATATTTTCCTTAATGTTGTCTTGTTGATATCCTCTTCTTTAATCCGCACTTGGTGATAACATGATCTCAAGTCAATCTTGGAAAATATTTTGTCACCTTTCATCTAATCAAAAATATCATCGATCTTTTGCAAAGGATATTTGTTCTTTATTGTGACCTTATTCAATTGTCTGAAATCAATACACAGCCTTAAGATTCCATATTTCTTCTTTACAAAAAGAATCGAGGCTCCCCAAGGGGACACACTTGGGAATATATACCCATTCTTCAAAATTTCTTCAAGTTGCATTTTCAACTCTTTTAATTCTAGTGTACCCATTCTATAAGGTGTCTTGGACATTGGAGAAACTCTTGGAACCAAATCAATAGAGAAATAAATGTCTCTCTTTGGTGTCAATCCTGGGATTTCCCCAAAAACATCTTCAAAATATTTCAAGACTAGATGTTCTTCAATAATTTCCCCTTTATCTATGGTTTCCTCTTCCATATGGGCTACAAAAATTTGGCATCATTTCCTAAAACTCTTTTCAGCTGCATGGCTGAAATTTCTCTAACATCCACAACTCTAGGAATGCCTTGAATCTTGACTTGATGCTCTTCCTCATCAAGACATGTTATTGTCTTGTTGTAACAGTCTAGGAAAACATGGTGTTTTTTCAACCAATTAGACAACCATATGAACCCAATGGTATGATTTTCACAACTACCTTTGTGTTGAGTCCATTCATGTTTATTGGACAATCTTCAACCAACTCATTGATCTTTCTCTTAGCCCCTATGGATAACTAAACTAACCAAGATTTGTTATGTTCACTCCTTTGTAAGTGAGATATTTCAACAATGTTAGAGTTTATGTAACTATGGATAGCTCCATAATCAACTAAAATTTGTATGGGTTAGTTAACAGTCTTACCTTCCACTTCAATCATGGAAGATCGATATTGTGTTTTCTTTCCATCCAATGATGCATATATCCTTGGCATGATTCCTCCCATGTCTTCAACTATTTCATCCTCCATAATGTTGTGAACAATCCTCATTCTTTCTCCTTTGTGGGGTAAACCCTTATACAAGTGATTTCTTTCACATCCCCAACATTGTACAAGTTTTTTCCTTGGCCTTTTCCCAAATGAATCAACATTCTTGTGCTCATTTTGGGTTGTACTTCCCTTACTAATTTTCTTGGGTTTTTTCTTGAAAGAGAGTGGCCTAAAACCTTTCTTCCTTTGATACTTTTTACCCTTCTTCTTGTCATTCCAATATTTTTAGAAAATTGGTCTTCCTCTGCTTTGCTCATAAAAATGTCTTTATCTCATTATGGTTTCCTCCAAGGTCTTGGGGTTATCATATTGTATCTTGTCACTATAGAAAGAGGGTAACCCACTGATAAACCTTTGTATTTTAACTTTCTCATCCTTGATGAAGTCAACATACTTCAACAATTCAAAGAACCTATTCTCATATTCTTCCATTTTCATGGTTCCGAACTTGAGTTCAAATAACTCTTTCATCTTTCTTTCATAATAATGCTCGGACAAATATTTTTCCTAGAAGTATCATTTGAACTGTCTCCATGAGATCCTTTTCTCATCAAGGTTCTTATCTTGCTTAATTTGATCCCACCACATGGATGTATTTCCTTTCAAGTGGTAGGTGGAAATTCTAGATTCTACCCTTGAGGGGTAATCATGCATTTGGAAATATTTCTTCATTTCCAAAAATTAGGCCTTGTCCTCTTCTTCTTTCATATGCTCACCATTTAAAGTGGGTGTTTTTATATTTATGAGCTCACCTTCCAATATGTATGCATTAGGCCTTCTCCTTTGCCTCTGGATAGGAGACACACTTGAGTTTCTCCATGGCCCTGAACTTGCATGATTTATTCTAGTGGACTTATTTGGAGAATAATGGGGCATGCTCATGATTATTGATTTCCTATCATTTCCATGATCATCCATTTTGCTTTGAGATCTGGATGATAACACATGTCTATCACTAATTGTTTGTTTGGTGCCAGAGTATTTTTTGACTTGCTTATGCAACATATTGGATCTATGAAGTATCTCTTCATGAGCCTTCATAATCATTTCATTATCATCTCTATAGCTATGCACTTCTCTATGCATACTTCTCATAGTTACAGGCTCATGCATGTCTCTTCTCCCATTAGACACTATCTCAACATTTCCCATGCTGAAATGCAGAGCTATGATCTCTTCCTCATGGATGAAATATCCATGATCATCATCCATAACTCCATTCATCATAAAATAAACAATTTTTTTTCATGTGCCTCTAATTCTACAAGAAATGTGCATGTAATAATTATCGTTAAAACATGCATAACATAAAACATTTCATCAACTAGAATACAGGTTATTATTTATCCCAAATTATGAAGGACACAATGCATCAAATCAAAATATGATTCCTTATATGCATTCTTATCTGAAACAACTTTCCAATGGTTGTACTCATGGCTCAATCTGAGTTCTGAGCGAAAAGTTGCAACAACCACATGTTACAATTTTCCACTCATTTACTACTACAAAAATCTCTTTATTAATTTCTAGAAAATTTATTGCCTGATTAAAAATTAAGAGATGACATATGTCTTCTACTCCTCAATACCTTTCCAATGACTATTTTCTTGTTCAAATATGAGCTTCGAGCTGAAATTTATGGTCTAGAGAACTTTAGGTTGTTTTACCCAATTTATCCATGTATGTTACAGGTGTCTTATTTCTCTTCCTGCACATTTTCACATATCCAAATCATAAATATGGCTCCATGGCTGTCGTATATGGATCATAACCTTTCCATAGACTGCTCCTATGCCCCAAACAGACTTTTGAGCAAGGATTTATACCCTCTGGAAGTAATCTAATGTCAAACTTTTACCCTTATTGTTTTGATTGTAACTTTATCATACGAGTTTTGTTTTGTGTCTGTAATAGTTCATTGGATAGCTCTATCCAAGTTATTTTATTTGCGCTACATAGAAAAAGTGTTCCTTGTTGCACTCCTAGCCCAACTGAGGAACATTACGGAGCAGAATACTCTTAAAAATAAAATTCAGATAGCTAATTAAATTCATGTAGCTTACAGCTACGAATTACATACAGATTTAATTTTTGAATATTACCATTATTTAGATGCATCTACAACATGCTAAAAAAACAAGAAATGCAACTATTAAACTCAAATTCATCAGCATATAAATCAATTTGATACACAGAGTTAATGCACAACAAATAAACTCATAATACAAACAACAACAAGATAAAACACTTATATTTTATAAACAGTTGTGCAACCAGTTGCTTGGGATGGACGGTCCACCCAAACATAGACTTTCTGCTCCAAATCTCAATAACAAGTTCATCGATCTAGGGCTAGAAATCCATAAAATAGGGTGGTCTCTCATTGTCTACTCAAAGCTTAGAAATATCACAACCCATTGGCATTCTCCTACAGTTATCCCAATT
Source organism: Picea glauca (assembly GCA_000966675.3). Taxonomy (NCBI): domain Eukaryota; kingdom Viridiplantae; phylum Streptophyta; class Pinopsida; order Pinales; family Pinaceae; genus Picea; species Picea glauca. The sequence continues at coordinate 22,730 of JZKD02S0171583.1, read as the reverse complement.
TTCCACCATCTCTCTTCCTCTTTACCTTCCCAACCCAAGGAATGTACCCCTTCACTAATATCGGTCCCTCAAGGCTCCCATTCGTTTATCGGGGTCTCTCTGGCACATTTAATTGGGAATATCTCAGTTGGGAACTCAAGGGAACTTGTTGCTAGGAAAAACTACTAGCAAACAACAAAAAACACTTGTTGTTACAGTGCAACTCACACAAGAGTTCACTCTTCATTCTTGGCAACCTAGCTCTTCAATATTCAGCTCCAAAATGCTCCAAAAATGCTCTAACATTCTCTAGAATTCTCCATCCATGGATGTTCCAGCTCCAAGCTCTCTTTCTTCATCTCTCTTTATTGTTCATGCACCAAAACTCCTTGTGTAAAACTATTGTAGCTACCCATACGAAGTTCCTCTCCTTTGGCTTGCTTTATTGACTCACACACTTCCCCAATATCATTGTATTCAACCCCCCCATGCTTTCAATAACTATGGGATGTGACCACTCACACCCACCCTCTTACATATATTCAATGATTTCCTTTGGGAACACTCAATCATATATTAGAAGGTTTATATGTCAATAACAATTTTAGGACATAATTCCCCCTTGGACATATCTAAGACATTCTCCTAGTCCCTCCCTTCTCTTGTGGATTAATTCGACCCCCATATCTATCCATGTCCCCTTAGCAACCGGCATCACATTTTATTGTTAACATTCAGAAATACAATTTGCATATTACATCGCTTGGTCGTAGCCACATATTATATCTACATTAAGTATTAATTAAACTTAGGATTATAGTGGGGATGTTACATTCCCCCTCCCCTACAATTGTGTGTCATCCTCGTTTCACACCATGTCGATATACATATAAGAAAATTTACATCACAATAATTAGAAATAAAAAATTTCACTTTCACAACTCTAGCAGCAATTCCAACCATAATCTCTTATTCCTCTCAACTCGATGACCCATTGAATGCACCATTCGTTTATTGGGGCTAATCCAAGGAATGTACGATTCATTTATCAGGATTAACCCAAGGAATGAGCCATTCTTTTGTCAGGTCCCCAACACATTTAGCTAGGAATTTGAGATGTGGTTCTGGAACTCTAGTTGTTGAAATGGAGTCTTGCATTTTGTTTTCTTCAAAATTGTCAAAACATTGTGGGTACTCTTCCCACATGTTTTATTCATATTCCCATGTATCATATATAGGACCGTAGTTGGTCCATTGAACCTTTACCAACCCTTTGGAAATGCTAGCACGTATACAACTGACCCTATATTTTCTAATATTTCAAAAGGCCCACAATATATCGCTACCAACTTCGGGCAACTTCCTAGTCTTAGTGAACTTATTTTCCTCTTCACTTTTAAAATCAGATGTTCTCCCACTTTAAAATATCTAAACACTATATTCTTGTTTGCATAAATTTTCTATGTATGCTTTGTTCTTGTGGGTTTTGATTGGATAAAAACGTCATTTAGAGTCTCAAAATTTCCCCGCAAGTTAATGCCCTTCAAAAATTTGAAAATTTTGGAAAATTTCATACAAAATTGAGTGTTTCATTGTGTTAACATCCCTTAAATTTGAGTAGTCGATCACAAATCGGGTGAAATCTCAGTCGTTGATCTGATTGGTCATCGGCAATCAATGTTCTCCTTTGGACGCGCATAACACTTTTCCCAACCTACGGACCTTATTGTTGGCCATTGGCCCATTCCCTTGACAATCAATTCGCAACACAATGCTAAATCAATAGTCTCGACCATCAGTCGTTGATTTGCATTGGCGAATGAAAACACCTCAACAATTCAATCGACGCTCGACCATCAGCCATTGTTCGTTCTTGTTGGTTGATGAAAACACTTCTCCACTTCAGTCGATCCGACTATCAGCCATCAACCACTTCTGGGCTGACGTGGCAACTGCTGACACGGCATGACATGTGGATGTTGATGTGACATGGCACGTCATCCTGAGGTTTCAACTTGGCTAATGTGGCATGACACATGGATGTTGAGTGGCATGACACATCATCACCCTCTTTCCTTCATCGACCATTGATTGTTTCTCTTGGTCAAACTTCAACACTCCGTTGAATCGGTCGATGCCCGACCATTGGCCCATCGAACATCGGTGAATTCTCTTGCTCGATCAAAACACTTCACCAAGTCATCCAACGCCCAACCATCGACCATCAACGATTTCTATTGGTCAAACCAACTCTTCTCTAATTCAATCGACCCGCCCATCGACAAGTTTTGTTGGCGAAATTCAACACTTAGTGCTTTTTTTATCAAATTCGAGGTGAATCTAAGTTGTCGATCTTCAAGCCAAGATGATCTTGACCGTAGATTGACTCCCTTCTTCCAACCTCTGAAAACTATTCTAGATCATTGATCTGATCTATTTTCCAAATGGCCAAAAACGAATTATGGTCGTTGATTTTCTCAACTTTCCAAATAGTCGAAACCTTATGGATTTTTAAATTTATCAAAATGAATTTGGGTCGTTGATCGTGAGATCAAATGCGATCTCAACTGTTGATTCCCCAAACTTCCTACAACTCCACAACAACCATTAAAACATGAAATTCGACCATTCTAAGTTGAATTTAGTTCTGCAACCTACAAATTCACAGCCCAGATCATCTCTTTGACTGCCCTGAGGCATTTAAACTCAAAATTTATCCTCGAATTTGGGGATCTTGCTCCAACTTCTCTGTTTTTCCCCAAATTCGCACGAACCAAAGTCTACAAAAAAGAATTTCATCGAATCCGCTCTAGTTATTGGCCCATACAAGCCCGGTGTTCGAACCAGAGGCTCTGATACCATAATGTAACATCCCCCATACTAGCTAAGGAATGTTATGGTGTAGAATACTCTTACAAATTAAATTCATGTTATCTAAATAAATTATTGTAGCTTCCAGCTACGAATTACAGCTAGATTTTGCTATTGTTCACTACCATTAAATTAATACATCTACAACATACTAAAACAGACATGAATGCAGCTTAACAATTCAACACAACAACGTATAAATCATTCTTAAATACACAAAGTTCATGCACATCATTTTAAATCATAAACACAACATATACACAGATAAAACAGTTATCTTTTATAATCATTTGTGCAACCAGCTACTTGGGACAAACGTTCTACCCAAGCATGGATTGATTGTTCCAAATCTCAATATCCACTCACCACCAAACTGAGGCTAGTAATCCACAACAGAAGGCTATCTCTCAATGTCCTCTCAATGTCCACTCACAGCTCATAAAACTCACAACCCACTTACCATAAGATACATTAACAAGCTTCAGAAAGAACCAAATAGGTGTTCCTAAACTCTCATAATCTAATATTTTAGCCTAAATAATAACATTGTTTTCTAAGCTACAATTAGTGCTTTCATCCAACATAAAAGAGATGCCAAATTTTTTTGAATCGTATCTCGTTGATATACTTAGAGATGACAAAAAGAAGTCCATTTATTGCCCTAACTTGTGTATAATAAATAATCTAACTTCTTGGCATATATGTGCATTTAAGAACATCATAAGGAAATATATATGTGTGTCATTCATAACACTCATATTGTCTATTTCATAGTCTTATAATCATTATTAAGATCATTCATTTAAATTATATCCTATAAAATTATTATTTTTTATTCATTTACACAAATCCATTTTACCTCATTTATAAAAATGGAACTATCATCATGTTAGATTAAAACACAACCATCACCAAATCCCCATAACTCAAGTTCCTTAGAATTCTCACACCTTAGCACATTTCATAAGAAAATTCTTTTTCATATAATACACATTTTAGCCAAGAATATTTCTCTTCGCACATCTCTAAAATATTTTTATTTTTTTTCTTATAACTACATTCTCCTTACTTATTTTATCCAAATATATTAACTTCTTAATTCATATCGAATTTGGGTTTTCCTATGAAATCGATTTACAAACTCTTATCATAAAATAGATTATTGAAAAAGTTTAATTTTAGTTTAACTCTCTCTCTCTTTATAAGCCTCTTCAAATTGTAGGTTTGTACCTATTACACATAATTAAATACATATCAATGAAGGTCTACGCAAAATTTGATACTTAATATTATACAAATCATATAAACTAACAATGAAATGATAGAAACAAGGGAAGCTGCAAAGCAGCAAGTCCCTGCCTTAAGTGGTAGTTTAAAGATTTTGAAATGGGTGGTAGTTTAAAATTTAAAGATTTTGACATGGGTGGTAGTTTAAAGATTTTGACATGGATATAGGGATAATTAGATAATTGATCTATATAAGTAGGGCTTTTCCAATTAAATAGTTAAATTGAAACCCTGTTAATCCATATCTACTCTTAAAAAATTCATTCTGAGCATGGGCTTTTCCAGTTAATTTGGAAGCTTGTTGATCTGATTGCATTATCTTTGTGCACCATTGCAACCATGTCAAATCGATAACACGTGTATGTAACCATGTGCATGTAACTATTCACGTGTATTGCATTTGGTTCAGAATTTGAGTTTAAGTGGATCATTTCCATCTGCATGTAACTATTAGGCATACAAGCCATAGTTTTTCTTAACAACCCTTTTTGATATAGAACCAGAAGCATTCAACAAGCAAACAAGCACCAATTTTTATTGGTCTAGTCGATCCGGTTGAGCCAACAGATCTAGCAACATATCTCCAGATAAATATCCGGTACTAATAGTAACATGGAAATAAATATGCAAGAGAGGCACCAAGAGTAGCAGGAGAAAATACAACAGTTAGCTGGTAGTTGACTCAATATTTGAGTCCTGACTAGAATATATCATTCTAGTATCCATGCTTATTTATTTCGAGGAGCTTACTTCCAGCCGACGATTTTTACTGCATAATTATTAAGTAATATTCTTCCACCCTTCATTTTCTCAAATGAAGTAATTTGATGATACATCGACTAAGTAATGAATTGATTCCTTCATCTATTTGCATACAACTGCTTCTGGTCGTGAAGAGAATGCAGGGATGAGGTTCGACCATTATTCTCTTATGTCCAGTTGTGATGAGGAGAATATATCAGGGGCTTTTTTCTGGTGATTTTTCCTCGTTGCACCAATCATAACCGCGACATAGCATGGATGGAAACTTCACTGGGCATCTACCATCATTAAGTGGGTAGGCAAGAAAGAATAAGAGGGGAGTATTCACCATTGACTTGATTTCGTAAGGACTTCCGGCCAATCAATAAAGCCGGGAAAGTAGAAACAGGGGATGGATGTAGTGGGTAGGCCTCTACCTAGATGGGATGGATGTAGTGGGTAAACCTCTACCTAGATTAACTAACTCCCTCCAGTCGAGGGAGTGGGAAATGGATTTGCACCACTTGGGTTTGGAATTTTGTTTCTTTAAGAGCCTAATTATGATCTTTGTGATCCAGATGAAAACCGTCATTAGTGAGCTTACGCTTTTCAAGATCTAAGTGAAGATCCATACCCATAGCTAGCAGCAGGGTCATGAACTTTGACAGCCCTCAGTTGTAGCTTGTAGAAGTCTATATCTGCTTCTTCCAAGGTTACAGAAAAATCTACGAGAGTGAAAGCCCAAATGGTGAGTAGGGAGGAATTCCACGCAGACCGGACTGGCTGCTTTGAAAAGAAAATAGGCAGAGAAAAGAAAATGAAGTGGTACATGCAGGAGGGGGCCCTAGGGCGAGCCATAAAAATGGTGGGGGAACCTCAATAATAAATATAATGAGCCAAATCATTGTTGTGTGCAAGCCTGGTGAAGATCCATACCCATAGCTAGCAGCAGGAGATGCAGTTAGTTAAGCAGTTAAAGAGGCAGCAGAGACAGTAGTAGAGACAGTAGCAAAGGACTTGCTCAAACGATAAAGGCGGAGCTTGACTTTCTTGCCCCAACGATTTCTCGTGCCAGGTTTTTTGCTTCGATGATTGAATAATTTATTTAGTGATCAATTTGATAGCTTATTAATAAGAGAAACATATGCAATTCAGAAAGAAAAACAATCAGGCTTGTTAAATTTATAAATTGAACTCTTCTCGTTGGTAGTGTATATCATGCACCTAGACCTACCCGCGTATCATGCACACAGACTAGCAGCGATGCTGCTAAATCGAGATATACATCTTATATATATAGGCATGGAGGGAAAACTGTGGATTATAGCGCAGCATTATTTATATGGTATGTGTATCAGGAGAGTGGGACTTAAGCTGCGGAGACTGCGATCTTCATTCCGGCAGTGCAATGGTCGGTAGCACCGCAGATGAAGTAGTTAACGCCCCTACTCAGAGTAACTTTGTCGCTACCAGAAGTGAGAGGACAAAACCCTGCCGTGCTACAGGTCATGTATGGTCCGACGCTCACTACCACCACATTCATTGTACACTGATGTATTATTGGTGTATGAGACTTCTTGTTTGTGGGACAAGGATCCTCCTCTGTCCAGCAATTTGACTGGTAAATTCTACGAAGGTATACATACCCTACCCCTCTGGATTTGAACCTGTGACCTCTTAAGAGGAAACACAAGTTCTTAACCATTAGGCCCACTCAGAATGTATAATCGGACCCACAACTCTCAGAGAAATGTTACATCAATCTAGTAGGTAGCCCATGCTCTTAGAGAAACAGCCCTGGGTGATACTTACAGCGCTGTTACAACACCATTGAGCAAGTAACATAATCCGGTGTTGACTCATAGGTGCGAATGGGAATTCAACAAATCAAAATGAACGATGTAGAACTGACACTGACAACGCAAGTATAAGGTGTTCGAAGCTAGAATTTAAAAAAAAAAAATACATATTCTTACATTTATATTTCTTTTATGGACTGTGCAGGACTTCTTCTCTAGGGTAAGAGGTGCAGGCTGCGATGGACAAATTATCTCAGACTTTATATCAAGTGGGGCTATTGGACGAATTATGAGACCTGATATCAAGTGGGGCTACTTCACACAAGAAGAAGAGAAAACTATCATTCAGTGGTGCATAAATTTATCAGGTATTTCATTATTTCGACAATGTACTAGAACTCTCCAGCCAGCTGCAAAAAACATGTGCTAGAACTCTCCAGCTAGCTGCAAAAATGAGAATGACGAGAGCTAAAAATGAGAATGACGAGAGCTATAGATGATTGAGTATGACACGAGCTATGGTTATGAACTAGTGAAGAAAAAGCTCTTTAACAATGGAATGATCGAGCCTCTTTTCTAATGAGGTAAGAATAACCAGCAGCTAGTTATGGAAATTTTGTTTTTAAAGATATGAGTAACACAAATGTTAGAGTAATGGCGCGATACAACTGCTAGGTTTCATGTCCCACACCTGGTGAAGCAAGTGTGGTTGGTGTGAAGCAAGTGCTGCTACATGTTGTCGCATGTTACACATGTGGAAGCTACTGCCACGGGGAGATGGAGTAAACAAATATGGAATATCAACCATGGACTATGCATAGTTCCAAACATTTAATGTTTGTAACTAATGCCAACTTCAAATTTAACATTAATCCACATTTTCGATATACACTGTAAATGCACGTCATGATTCCTGAGATGGAGTAAACAAATATGGAATATCAACCATGGACTATGCATAGTTCCAAACATTTAATGTTTGTAACTAATGCCAACTTCAAATTTAACATTAATCCACATTTTCGATATACACTGTAAATGCACGTCATGATTCCTAAGTTTGTTTCGCTAAAATTAATTTTGTGCATCGATTTGAGGCCAAATAAGACCTCAAATTTTTTGATTTGTTTAAAAAAATTGTTGTGATTCTCTGATAAGTTGATAAAAAGTAAACAGTGAAATGATTTTCCAAACTTTGGTTTAAAATATATTGAATTCCGTGCAAAAGTAATCAAAATAGCCAGGGACTAATAAAACCATTGGGGGGGTTGTTAAAAAGTGTATATCTTGTTCCTCATTCAAGTGTCGTATTTCGTAAGAGAATTCATTTCATATAGTACACATTTTAGCCAAGGACGTTTGTCTTCACACATCTCTAAAGTCTATTTTTTGGGATTTTATAACTACATTCTCCTAAGTTATTTTATCCAAATATATTAACTTCTTGATTCAAATCAAAAGCAGTGTTTTCCTTTAGACTATTGAAAAAGTTGTTTAATTTTAGTTTAACTTTCTTTCTTCATAAGCTTCTTCAAATTGTAGTTTTGTAACTATTGAAAATAATTAAATACATATCACTGAAGGTCTATGTGACATTTGATACATAATATTAGATCATATAAACTAACAACGAAATGATAGAAATAAAACAAGGGTTGGTTGTTAAAAAGTGTATATCTGGTTTTTAATGTAAATTTAAGTGTCGTGTATTACAATGTGTTACTTATCTAATGACCATAGAAAGGAATGGAATAAAATTTGATTTGTTTTGTTCTTGATCTCTAATATTATGTCTAATAAAAATATATCTTCTTCTTGCATTTGAAGACATCTAAATTTCCAATCTTTTGTTAAGAAATGGAACAAAAAATAAGATTTTGGTAGAAAAGGATCTAAGCCATATTCTACACTTCTATTCATCTCACGATATCAATTTATAGTACATGTAACTGACCACCTCTAGATCTAAATCTCATTGACAACTCATCAATAGATAATGACAACACCTCTTTAGTACATAAGGATGACAACTCATAGTAAGGTGGTGTCGAACTTTGTGAATGTCCAGGGACTCAAAATCTAACACTCCCCCCCTTAAACACAAGTTTGAATAATTATACCAATAATACTACAAGAATTAGTGTGTAAACGGGTATCATCTTCAATCTTCAATCTGGAACTTGTGAACTGAGATTCAATGAAGATATTCTTGAAAAAACCATCAAATCTAGATGTTGAATGGTTCATATAAAATGAACATTGAAAGAGAGTAGAATTTATGGAACTAAACATTCCCCTAGTAACTGGTGAACAAAATAGGAACACCATTTTTCTATTAGTAAACAAATAGCATAGCCAAAGTTCTATATGAATTTAGCTACAATTAGATGTCTATCAACATCTCAAAGAATATTTGAAAATACCAGTTGCCATGCTGGAATTTCCAAATGTTGATTGTTTTTTGTGATTGATAGGACTTCAAAACTTGAAGCTTGACTGTCATCATTGATTTCCCCCCTTGTCAGCTGCAAGGAGAGAAGATTGTTGAAGGGATCCAAGCTTGAGCTTTTGGATTATTCTATTCTTCAATGGTTCATCACTTTATGTGGTGGTTTTATTGGTTGACCACCAACCATTTTTATAGTATACTCACCCCCAAAAGGTGTTGAAGAGTATCTTGTTGTTTTATAAATGTACTTGCCCCTTGAGGTGTAGAGAGTACCATCTTTGACTCATGTTTCAATTTAAAAGACATGTAAAATTTGGTCCCAATCATATTTATCTGTAACAATTATCTGAAAGCATTATGCTTTTGTGATTTCTCCATCAAAATGTGTCTTTACTTGTAATTGAACTTGATTGTAAGATTTATGTAACTTCTTGACTTGTTGATTCCATCGCCAAAAACTTGTCCAACCATAATGAATAATTGGGCTTTTATCCTTCTTCTTTTGACATATGTTTAAATGATTGTTTGTCTTCCCATAATGAAGACAAAGATGGAAATCAAAACATGGATTCTCCATGTGACCAACTTGATGAAAATATTAGCATTTATCATGAATTTTCTCAATGTTTGTATCGTCAATTCTATCATCAACATTCTTAACTTCTTCATTAACTTCCAGAGCTTTCAAATTTTCATCAAGAAATCATGCACTCACAAATTGCACTAGTTTGCAGTGATTTGGAATATGAAAGTTGTTTCCTTTGTCATATCCTAAGCCATGATAATTCTTGTTGAGTTGCAATTCTTCCCATAAGTCTAATAATCATCTTAGAAATATCATTTTGTACTTCTTCATAAATGTTTTCTTTTAATCATCTTAGAAATATCATTTTGTACTTATTCATAAATGTTTTCTTTTGTAACTTGAAAATAAAATTCAAGTTTACTTTCATTGACACTACTTTTGGTATCACTCATTTCTTATTCTTGTGACTCATTTTCAACAAGAATTATATTCATCGACTTACTATATGATTCCATCTCATGACTAGTTAAGAAAGCATCAACCATATCATTTGTTGCATGTGTATCAACCATCAAGTCATGTGTATCACAAGTAGCATTAACCATTTGCATTGGTATTGTGTGTCACAAGTTGCATCAACCTTGTGTATGAGGTCATTTGTTGCACATGTTGTATCAACCATGTTCTCAATTTGTTTCTCCTTTTGAAATAATTTTAGTTCAATACGTCAATCAATTTACCATTCAAATCAATTTGATTGTGAAAATCAATAACCCAATTATGCAATTATGCAATTCAAGTAAGGAATCTTGTAATTCTTTGATTTCTTGATTGACGTTTTGCAAATGCTTTCCTCCTTTTCCCATTTTAGATTTGTCACTCGTCACGCTTGCGTACTTGTTTCTTTCTCATGATGATTGATTGCTCTTATATCATGCTTTCTCTTATTGTCAAACTTAGGGTGTTGGGTACTACTAATAATACACCCCAAAGTGTGATTTTTTACAATGATTTTATTTTGATGACAATGACATCCTTGTTCAATTTCGGATAGGTCCTTTGTACAATTTAATGATTCACCATTATCCTTTGATAATTCAAACAACTCTTTATGACTCACACAAGTTATTGAATCAAAGAAATGTTGTTCTTGATTGATTTACAATTTGTAATCATGCAAGCCTTGAAGGATTTACAATGTTACTCCATGTGTGTTGTGTTGAATGATAAATTCCAAGTGTGATTTCAACATGTCAAAACT
>JZKD02S0171572.1:0-11432 GCA_000966675.3 Picea glauca | reverse complement strand
CCCGTAGGGGTTTTACCACGTGAAAACATCGGTGTGTTGATCTTTGATCTGGTTATGTGAGTGGTTACTGAAGGTGTTCGTCCTCTGTTGGAATACTTGTGTTGTCGAACAAAACACAGAGGGCACATGCCCCCCCTTTTTTTAAATGTTGTCATAGAGAAGTAATAACATATGATCAAGGAATAATCTTTGAAGAAACAGAGAGCCTATGCCTTTTCCAAATCCACCACAAACACATAACTTGTAACTCAAAATATTGATAGTGAGGGTAACCAAACATAATAGTCAGCCACCTCCAATGGATAACGAGAGAGGTGAATTCTTATAAACACTGTAGAAATAATTCCCAAGCACAACCCATGGCCAACCCAACACATATACATGCTTCCATTCCAAATTCTGGGTGATACAAAGATTTGAATGTGCAACGCTTTCAACAATAGTGACAATGAAGTAAATGCCATAACAAACGATAGCTCAGGGCTCGGCCAAAACAAAGCAAGAACTGTGCAACTCTCAACAGTTTGTATTGCAATTCAGAGGAATAAACATAACAACGAACGAGGCGAAAAGGAGTGAAATCATTTAACACCAATACTGTTGTAAAACCCATTCACCAAACTTAGAGCTTATTACACCATTATCATAATTTTCCCTAGGGAATCAGAGTGAAACCCCAAGCTGAACGATAGGTTTTAAACCAAAAAAAGAAATGCATAGGCTACCCACAACAATAAAATCCATTCGTTTCCTTTAAAACACCAACAGTGTAGATTATTCACAGAAGAAACCATAAGCACAACACTGATACATAGTCAAAACTTAAGAAAATCATAGACCTCATGCAACCCTGAGCCAAAAAATTGATTCATAACACAGAGGGACCATCATGGATGGAAAGTAAAGGAGACATACCTAGAAAAATCGCTTAAGGGAAGAGTTAGCCTTATTTTCCTTTCAAAACTAGAAATCGCGGAGCCTCCACAACCACCAGAGCCGAAAATACCAAATGCAACTATGGCTAGGGTGACGGGGTCGGGGTTTGTTTGAGTGACATGTAGTAAATGTAGGTCGCTTCCTCTCCCAGCCCTATTCAATTCAATGTACGAGCCAAACCATACACCATAACATCAACCATTAATTAAAACAATTGTCCATCGCTATATTCAATGGTATATCTATTGCATAGTGTGCCACCCCGAATCATATAAAAACTTTAACAACAACCATATGTATAATGTTACCATATATGCTTCACATATAATCCTTTAACCAAAGCATATAGTCTAGCAGCTAGGTCTATCACCCTTCATTTGTCACCATTGCAATAGCCTTAGGACTTATTCATAGATTTTTTTCTTTTTGTTTCTTGTTGAAGCTCCCATATCATCTTTTGCATGAAATCATGTATAAGATAATTAATCAATGTTTAATGCATAACATAACACCTGTAACAAAATAATCCTTATATCCATAGCACTTCCATGTATTGTGAGTGACCATCAACACCATCTAGCAATAACACATCAACCAACATGTTGTCATAGCGAATGAAACCATGACTTGAATCATCAAATGCATAATACTATGTAGGCATCATTATAACAAAATAAAACATATAAGCATAACACATCCATCATAGCACCACTAGTCTACAAGGGGGTCCCTCCTACTAGTTTATTATTATTATTATAAATAAATAATAGAGCTTAGCCATCATTTGTGAGCAGTATTCATCGTTGCGATTTTAAACGTCAACAAGTTGGCGACTCCACAGGGAATTTTTTTTCCAATAGATTAAGAACTCATAATGTTTGGTTTCACAGACCAGGTGAATATTAGATCAAGGAAATACACATCAAAATGATTATGCAATAGGGGGATGTGAACGGTTTAAGGGAAAAAATGATTTGGGATTTTGGGAATAACGCATGGAAAGTGTTAAGTATGAGGGGGCTTATCCCTATATGCATAATCATTCAATTAATCATAGTGAAATCATTCTTGAGTTCAAGGAGAAAAAAAAATTGGTGTGCTCTTTTGAATCTTGGAGTGGAGGGAGGAAAAGGAAAGCAAAAATAGGGATAAAAACCAAATATCTTATCTAACAGTAGTTGAAGTAGATAACAATTTCAATGATTTCTTCAAGGGGAAACATCATGATAGCTATGTAACCTGATTTTTATTGATTAACAATACTTGCATAATAGAGTCGATGTGGCAAAACGGATCCAACAATTTTATTTCAAACAAGAAAATAAGTCAATAAAATAAATAAACAACAAAAATGAAACATCAGAAGGAAATAACAACAAAGTAAAATCAAAGCAATAAAACAAAACTATAATACATAAAACATTCCATACAACATTTAAAATTTCAAGTTGGTTCCACATAGTGCTTTAACTAGGAACCGTTGGTGCTATAGGAAAACAATCACTCTTCCAAGTCCTTTAGGATATAGGAGTTTGTAGCCAGAACAAAAGCGATCTTAAAAGGAACCATCCATAACTTTTGGAACGTTGAATGCCTTCCTCTATCAACATGAGTTGAATCCCATAGCAATATCTTCTCATTTACCTTAAATTTGACAACTTCAACACTTTTATTGAAACATATTTTAACAGTTTGTTGTCTTCTCTTAATGTTATCCAAGGAAAATTTCCTTTGTTTCTCTAAAGCCAAGAGTGCATTCATTCTTTGAGATATATTGGAATAATTTAATTCTTCAACCTATAGCATCAGCCTTAGAGAAGAAAGTTTCATCTCGGTAGGCAGAATGGCTTCTTGACCATAAACAATCTGGAAAGGAGTGCAACCAGTGATCACCTTGGTGGTAGTGTGATCTTCCCAAAGGGAGTAAGTGAGGAGAGTGTGCCATTGATGAGGCTTATCTTCAATGAGCCTCTTGATAATTCTAATCAGATTCTTGTTAGTAGACTCGACTTTCCCATTTCCTTGGGGATAATAAGTTGATGAGGTAAAATGTTTAACACCCAATTTAGCTAGAAACTGAGTCAGCTTAGCAGAAATAAAAGTGGGACAATTATCTGTAATAATTTCCAAAGGAAGACCAAATCTAGAAAAAATATTAGTCTCAAGGAAAGAAATCACCTTCTCATCCTGCGAATGCTTAAGTGGAACAACTTCAGTCCATTTTGTAAAATAGTCTGTGTTTTTCAAGATAAAAACTTGCCCTGTTGAAGATGGAGGATTAATAGGACCAATAAAGACCAGACCCCATTTTAAAAAAGGAAAGTAAGAGAGGATAGGTTGTAAAGGCATGTTAGAAAGACGTTCTTTCCCAATGAACTTCTGGCACTTGTCACAACATCTTGAAAAATTATAATAATCACGAAAAATTGAAGGCCAATAGTACCCTTTCCTAATAATTTTAAAAGCAATAGTTTTAACAGAAAAGTGACCTCCTACATGAATAACATAATCTAAATATCCATGAGTCTCTTGTAACAATTGATGTGCTTCCTCATTATTCACACAATGAAATAACATGCCATCGGTAGATCTCCTAAACAAGAAGTCTCCTAAAATGACATATCTGGAAGATTCAAGACATGGCCTTCTCCTTTGATTAGTATCTAAGTTATCTGGACATATTTTATTTTGCAAGTAATACACCAGATCCTCGTACTAGGGATGTTCCTCTACATGAAGGATTTGACTATCAATATAAAATAGTGTTGACAGAGAGCTATCTTATTCATCAATTTCTTCACTTGATTATGCATGTTGAGCTAAGTGAAGGGATAAGTCACGTCCCTTAATGGTTTTAGAAGTCATGATAGTTAAATCATGCTCCTGGATCTTGGCAAGCCAATGTCCAAGCTTCCCTAAAATATAAGTCTATGAGAGAAAAAACTTGACAATAGGTAAATGGACTTTTACCAGCGTGTGCTTACTTAAGATAAAGCGGCGAAATTTTTCAACAACTTTAACAAGAGTGAAAGCATGCTTTTCAATATAAGAATATTTAAATTCATCATCTAAAAAGATTTGACTCGTGTAAGCTATTGGTTTCTCGTTAACTTGGTCATCACATTGCATGAGGATAGAAAAAACTACTTCCTTTGTGGCATTAGTATATATAATAAATTCTTTCTCAAAATCCGTCTTCGCCAAAACTGGTGGAGAATTGATTTCCTTCTTGATCCTTATGAAAACATTTTCAACGTCATCAATCCAAGAAAATGAGCGATATTTCTTAAGAAGATTGTGAATTGGTTTGACCATTACAACAAAATCAGGAACCAATCTATGGACAAAGTTGATAATACCCATAAAGGCTTGAACCTCCTTTTTGGAAGTAGGGGCAGGAAGATTTAGGATAGCAACAATCCTTTTGAGATAAATGTTTATTCTTGAATCAGAGACAGTGTGTCCAAGGAGCTTGCCCCTGGTAACACTGAAGATAGACTTAGAAATATTTAAAGAAATGTTGAATTTCCTGCATCGTATGAGAAACTTTCTAAGATGACCAAAATGATCTGATCGATTTTTCGAATACACGGTTAAGTCATCAAGATAAATCTAAATAATTTTCCTGATCAAATCATCAAAATCTACTTGAATAACTCTTTGGAAAGTGGTACCTGCATTAGATAATACAAAAGGCATATGTTCATAATTCAAAGTGCCCCGACATGTAATAAAATTGGTTTTATGTTTATCTATACTTTTTACCTTGATCTAATTGTAACCAGAAAAACCGTCAAGTAAGGACATCATCTATGACCCTGCAACTTGCTGAAAAATCATTTCCATATTAGGGAGAGGAAAATGGTATTTTATGCTATCTCTATCCAATGCACGAAAATCAATGCATAATCTGATTTGACTAGTCGTTTTCCGAATGGGAACCAAATTGGAAACCCACTCAGAATACTTAACATGGAAAATTATCCCAGCTTTCAAGAGTTTTTCCAACTCCCTCTGAATAGTTGCTTCCAGTGCAAGGTTAATGGGTCTTTTTTTTTCCTAACTAGTTTTATGCCCTACTTGATAGGAATGGCATGTTGTATAAGAGAAGGATCAAAACCACGAACATCCTCATAAGACCAAGCAAAAACATCTTGAAATTCACGAAGTAACTCAGTGAACTTCAATTTTTCTTTATCTGAACATTGGGCACCTATCTTAACATTCTTTGGACAATCGGGTGTCCCAATGTTCAAGGAAATGGTTTCACCCACTTTCCTTTTCAACTCCTCTTCTTTATATTTTTCTTTGTTTCCTACATCACTTGATGAAAATGAACTTTCTAGAGGATTCAAGCCCTTTGGAATTTTGTTATCTTCCATGGATATAATTTCCTTGGGCTTGTAAGGTTAATTTTGTATGAAAGCATANCAACCATAACTTTGTTCAGACCACAATCCAATAACCATCCACTTTAAAACCAAAATCATTTAATTGTCCCTTATTTACAGACAAAATGCTTGTTGAATTCAATAAAAAGACAATTCAGTTTCCAAAAATTCTTTAATTATATCAATATTTTCATCTTATACAATAACTATGCAACATCGTATTAACATCATTGCCAATTTCACAATAACATCATAACCATTCGAGCCACATTATTCCATGCTCCAATGCTAACCCTTTTTCTTTTTAAAAAAAAATATAATATGCACAATGATTCCAAACATCCATATCCAATATTCATTCCTTGAAATCAAATAATAATAGACCCAGTATTAACCACCAACAGTCGACTTTCCATCATTGTTTGACATAATTCACTGCATTAAAACTCATAATTGGACCTCAATTCAATCACACACATGTCTTCAACAATCTAATCAACACAAATATTGATTCGACAATAGAATTTAACCAATAACATGCAACTCTGAGACTGAGTTTTTTGAAAATCGAACATGTACAAACTTCCTTTAAAAGAATTACCCATCAATTGATAGAGTCAAATAGTGCCTGAGGAGAACAAAACCAAGATGTGTTCAATGGACCAATCACACACATGTGTCTTTTAAACTTTAATGGGACCATGTTTGTGCTATGGTTTAACACAACAATGGAGGGAATAAAAATAAATTGACCAAATGGAAAGTCCTCGGGGATGCAGGTAACTCATGGCCCCTTTTCTTTAAACAAATTTATCATAGAGAGGTAATAATAGAGGCTCGATCAAGAGATGATCTTCGAAACCAAAGATATTTTGTACTCCTTTTTAAAAAAATTATTGCAAAGAGGTAACAAGAGTTTGCTTAATCAAGGAAGAATCTTCGAAAACACAGAGGGCACATGCCCCCCCTTTTTTTAAATGTTGTCATAGAGAAGTAATAACATATGATCAAGGAATAATCTTTGAAGAAACAGAGAGCCTATGCCTTTTCCAAATCCACCACAGAAACATAACTTGTAACTCAAAATATTGATAGTGAGGGTAACCAAACATAATAGTCAGCCACCTCCAATGGATAACGAGAGAGGTGAATTCTTATAAACACTGTGGAAATAATTCCCAAGCACAACCCATGGCCAACCCAACACATATACATGCTTCCATTCCAAATTCTGGGTGATACAAAGATTCGAATGTGCAACGCTTTCAACAATAGTGACAATGAAGTAAATTCCATAACAAACGATAGCTCAGGGCTCGGCCAAAACAAAGCAAGAATTGTGCAACTCTCAACAGTTTGTATTGCAATTCAAAGGAACAAACATAACAACGAATGAGGCGAAAAGGAGTGAAATCATTTAACACCAATACTGTTGTAAAATCCATTCACCAAACTTAGAGCTTATTACACCATTATCATAATTTTCCCCAGATAATCAGAGTGAAACCCCAAGCTGAACGATAGGTTTTAAACCAAAAAAAACAATGCATAGGCTACCCACAACAATAAAATCCATTCGTTTCCTTTAAAACACCAACAGTGCAGATTATTCACAGAAGAAACCATAAGCACAACATTGATACATAGTCAAAACTTAAGAAAATCATAGACCTTATGCAACCCTGAGCCAAAAAATTGATTCATAACACAGAGGGACCACCATGGATGGAAAGTAAAGGAGCCATACCTAGAAAAATCGATTAAGGGAAGAGTTAGCCTTATTTTCCTTTCAAAACTAGAAATCGCGGAGCCTCCACAACCACCAGAGCCAAAAATACCAAATGCAACTATGGCTAGGGTGACGGGGTCGGGGTTTGTTTGAGTGACATGTAGTAAATGCAGGCTGCTTCCTCTCCCAGCCCTATTCAATTCAACATACGAGCCAAACCATACACCATAACATCAACCATTAATTAAAACAATTGTCCATTTCTATATCCAATGCTATATCTATTGCATAGTGTGCCACCCCGAATCATATAAAAAATTTAACAACAACCATATGTATAATGTTACCATATATGCTTCACATATAATCCTTTAACCAAAGCACATAGTCTAGCAGCTAGGTCTATCACCCTTCATTTGTCACAATTGCAATAGCCTTAGGACTTATTCATAGATTTTTTTCTTTTTGTTTCTTGTTGAAGCTCCCATATCATCTTTTGCATGAAATCATGTATAAGATAATTAATCAATGTTTAATTCATAACATAACACCTGTAACAAAATAATCCTTATATCCATAGCACTGCCATGTATTGTGAGTGACCATCAACACCATCTAGCAATAACACATCAACCAACATGTTGTCATAGCGAATGAAACCATGACTTGAATCATCAAATGCATAATACTGTGTAGGCATCATTATAACAAAATAAAACATATAAGCATAACACATCCATCATAGCGCCACTAGTCTACAAGGGGGTCCCTCCTACTAGTTTATTATTATTATTATAAATAAATAATAGAGCTTAGCCATCATTTGTGAGCAGTATTCATCGTTGCGATTTTAAACGTCAACAAGTTGGCGACTCCACAGGGAATTTTTTTTCCAATAGATTAAGAACTCATAATGTTTGGTTTCACAGACCAGGTGAATATTAGATCAAGGAAATACACATCAAAATGATTATGCAATAGGGGGATGTGAACGGTTTAAGGGAAAAAATGATTTGGGATTTTGGGAATAACGCATGGAAAGTGTTAAGTATGAGGGGGCTTATCCCTATATGCATAATCATTCAATTAATCATAGTGAAATCATTCTTGAGTTCAAGGAGAAAAAAAAATTGGTGTGCTCTTTTGAATCTTGGAGTGGAGGGAGGAAAAGGAAAGCAAAAATAGGGATAAAAACCAAATATCTTATCTAACAGTAGTTGAAGTAGATAACAATTTCAATGATTTCTTCAAGGGGAAACATCATGATAGCTATGTAACCTGATTTTTATTGATTAACAATACTTGCATAATAGAGTCGATGTGGCAAAACGGATCCAACAATTTTATTTCAAACAAGAAAATAAGTCAATAAAATAAATAAACAACAAAAATGAAACATCAGAAGGAAATAACAACAAAGTAAAATCAAAGCAATAAAACAAAACTATAATACATAAAACATTCCATACAACATTTAAAATTTCAAGTTGGTTCCACATAGTGCTTTAACTAGGAACCGTTGGTGCTATAGGAAAACAATCACTCTTCCAAGTCCTTTAGGATATAGGAGTTTGTAGCCAGAACAAAAGCGATCTTAAAAGGAACCATCCATAACTTTTGGAACGTTGAATGCCTTCCTCTATCAACATGAGTTGAATCCCATAGCAATATCTTCTCATTTACCTTAAATTTGACAACTTCAACACTTTTATTGAAACATATTTTAACAGTTTGTTGTCTTCTCTTAATGTTATCCAAGGAAAATTTCCTTTGTTTCTCTAAAGCCAAGAGTGCATTCATTCTTTGAGATATATTGGAATAATTTAATTCTTCAACCTATAGCATCAGCCTTAGAGAAGAAAGTTTCATCTCGGTAGGCAGAATGGCTTCTTGACCATAAACAATCTGGAAAGGAGTGCAACCAGTGATCACCTTGGTGGTAGTGTGATCTTCCCAAAGGGAGTAAGTGAGGAGAGTGTGCCATTGATGAGGCTTATCTTCAATGAGCCTCTTGATAATTCTAATCAGATTCTTGTTAGTAGACTCGACTTTCCCATTTCCTTGGGGATAATAAGTTGATGAGGTAAAATGTTTAACACCCAATTTAGCTAGAAACTGAGTCAGCTTAGCAGAAATAAAAGTGGGACAATTATCTGTAATAATTTCCAAAGGAAGACCAAATCTAGAAAAAATATTAGTCTCAAGGAAAGAAATCACCTTCTCATCCTGCGAATGCTTAAGTGGAACAACTTCAGTCCATTTTGTAAAATAGTCTGTGTTTTTCAAGATAAAAACTTGCCCTGTTGAAGATGGAGGATTAATAGGACCAATAAAGACCAGACCCCATTTTAAAAAAGGAAAGTAAGAGAGGATAGGTTGTAAAGGCATGTTAGAAAGACGTTCTTTCCCAATGAACTTCTGGCACTTGTCACAACATCTTGAAAAATTATAATAATCACGAAAAATTGAAGGCCAATAGTACCCTTTCCTAATAATTTTAAAAGCAATAGTTTTAACAGAAAAGTGACCTCCTACATGAATAACATAATCTAAATATCCATGAGTCTCTTGTAACAATTGATGTGCTTCCTCATTATTCACACAATGAAATAACATGCCATCGGTAGATCTCCTAAACAAGAAGTCTCCTAAAATGACATATCTGGAAGATTCAAGACATGGCCTTCTCCTTTGATTAGTATCTAAGTTATCTGGACATATTTTATTTTGCAAGTAATACACCAGATCCTCGTACTAGGGATGTTCCTCTACATGAAGGATTTGACTATCAATATAAAATAGTGTTGACAGAGAGCTATCTTATTCATCAATTTCTTCACTTGATTATGCATGTTGAGCTAAGTGAAGGGATAAGTCACGTCCCTTAATGGTTTTAGAAGTCATGATAGTTAAATCATGCTCCTGGATCTTGGCAAGCCAATGTCCAAGCTTCCCTAAAATATAAGTCTATGAGAGAAAAAACTTGACAATAGGTAAATGGACTTTTACCAGCGTGTGCTTACTTAAGATAAAGCGGCGAAATTTTTCAACAACTTTAACAAGAGTGAAAGCATGCTTTTCAATATAAGAATATTTAAATTCATCATCTAAAAAGATTTGACTCGTGTAAGCTATTGGTTTCTCGTTAACTTGGTCATCACATTGCATGAGGATAGAAAAAACTACTTCCTTTGTGGCATTAGTATATATAATAAATTCTTTCTCAAAATCCGTCTTCGCCAAAACTGGTGGAGAATTGATTTCCTTCTTGATCCTTATGAAAACATTTTCAACGTCATCAATCCAAGAAAATGAGCGATATTTCTTAAGAAGATTGTGAATTGGTTTGACCATTACAACAAAATCAGGAACCAATCTATGGACAAAGTTGATAATACCCATAAAGGCTTGAACCTCCTTTTTGGAAGTAGGGGCAGGAAGATTTAGGATAGCAACAATCCTTTTGAGATAAATGTTTATTCTTGAATCAGAGACAGTGTGTCCAAGGAGCTTGCCCCTGGTAACACTGAAGATAGACTTAGAAATATTTAAAGAAATGTTGAATTTCCTGCATCGTATGAGAAACTTTCTAAGATGACCAAAATGATCTGATCGATTTTTCGAATACACGGTTAAGTCATCAAGATAAATCTAAATAATTTTCCTGATCAAATCATCAAAATCTACTTGAATAACTCTTTGGAAAGTGGTACCTGCATTAGATAATACAAAAGGCATATGTTCATAATTCAAAGTGCCCCGACATGTAATAAAATTGGTTTTATGTTTATCTATACTTTTTACCTTGATCTAATTGTAACCAGAAAAACCGTCAAGTAAGGACATCATCTATGACCCTGCAACTTGCTGAAAAATCATTTCCATATTAGGGAGAGGAAAATGGTATTTTATGCTATCTCTATCCAATGCACGAAAATCAATGCATAATCTGATTTGACTAGTCGTTTTCCGAATGGGAACCAAATTGGAAACCCACTCAGAATACTTAACATGGAAAATTATCCCAGCTTTCAAGAGTTTTTCCAACTCCCTCTGAATAGTTGCTTCCAGTGCAAGGTTAATGGGTCTTTTTTTTTCCTAACTAGTTTTATGCCCTACTTGATAGGAATGGCATGTTGTATAAGAGAAGGATCAAAACCACGAACATCCTCATAAGACCAAGCAAAAACATCTTGAAATTCACGAAGTAACTCAGTGAACTTCAATTTTTCTTTATCTGAACATTGGGCACCTATCTTAACATTCTTTGGACAATCGGGTGTCCCAATGTTCAAGGAAATGGTTTCACCCACTTTCCTTTTCAACTCCTCTTCTTTATATTTTTCTTTGTTTCCTACATCACTTGATGAAAATGA
>JZKD02S0171539.1:11275-23083 GCA_000966675.3 Picea glauca | reverse complement strand
GATTCCTCAAAACCATTACGGTTGAGAAAATCGTGCCAGGAATCTCGACGTAAACCCAATTCATAAACAACCAACATTTTAATCAGCCCAACATGAAAGAGGCTAGTATCAGCCTAACTTCTCTTGTACTTCTTAGCCATTTTGAATAGACTTCGGTGCAGATAATGCAGCATGCTTAGCTCGAAACCCATAAATACCATTAACAAACGTAGATGAAACAGGAAAACAAATCCATACCTGCCTTCACAAGTAACGAATTGCTTGAGAATCATCAAGAGATCATACCAGCGGGGTTTCAACATCTTCGCAGGTAAACCTTTGTTGCACGACCTCACTGTCTGAGACCGAAATAACAATTATCACGGGACATCATTTACTTTGTGTCTTTTGGACCATCTTTGTCCCTTGACAGGTAGACTAGTTGCCAGGATGAGAGATTGTTCGGTGATTTCAAGCTGGACATCTCTAACTTTGGCTCGGCAGCCATCAAACGACAGTGCGAATTGCTGATCAACAGAGATATTAAAACCATCGAACTTCCTTATAAACGAAAGCCACCCGTATTCTTCAAGGTCGTTGTATGCACCATCGAATGTGAACAACGCTTGGCATCCATTAGGTTCAGCCCTCACAACAAGAGCCATAACCTCTATTCATGGTAGGGTTCACACCGAATGAACAATGCATAGAGTGAATAGGATAGGGTTTCAGTAGTTTGAATGCTCGACGAGACCGAAATCAACTCCATGCATGCGAAGGTGGTGGGATTACCATCACCACGCATTGCATTAATGACCTGTACAGAGCTGCTAAAACCATAATCATTTAAACAAATGCATCGACCAACCAACAGGTGAATCATCACCTCTACGTGCCATTCATCCGAGTGAGAATCAACACCTCATACGATAATAACGTGCCAAGTGTTAAGTTTAAACAAGAACATTACCAGCATTAACTATCGATCCGACGTGCCAATTCCATCATTCAATCAATCACTAAAACACAGGGTTTACATAGCTCGAGACTTATGAAACATTCAACGTATAATCCAACTTTGCAAACATAGTATGTCAAGTATCGATTTGTAAAGTCGAATATGATTAATTCATGCGGCTTGAACCATTGCTATCATACCTTATAAACTTGTCCATGTATTCGATGCACATTATATATGTTTGTATTCCAATCTTTTGAGCCATGCAATCAAAATTTCTTCATATAATAATCGAATGAAAGTCCAAAACCAAGGATAAAACAATATGACCAAATCCATTATAATTTTCATAAGAACAAGACCAATAACTTTTATGCCCAAAGGTTTAACAATCAAATATATCCAAATGCGCAATCAAGGTAAGATAATGCTCAAGAACATAAGTTCGAGACAACCTTTAGCAGTCATGTGATAAACCAGTTATCAAGCGTCTTTCAACAAATTAACCAAAAACGATGAGAATCTAAGCAACGAAATAAGTGTTTTCACACTTGCAGTTGTGAAAACTAAAACGGAATTGAATCGTAATTGTCACAAAAAATGAGACGAATGTCTAAAAGCACAATGCGAAAATGATTTGTCATAATACGACAAGGGGTGTAGGCATCTTTTTTAGAGCAATAAAAAAAAATGGGTTGGCTGCCAACAGGTTGATGGTCTAATGGTGCAATTGACTTCCCAAAATTTGCTACCTCGTGACGCCTTAAGCACTCTTTGTGCCCCTTGTGGGTTCCTCCTCCCCGTGGCATTGTCCTGTGCACTCGCTTGGTGTTTGACCTGATGTTGAGACTAACTTGTTTTTTGTTTTGCGTTGGTATTGGACCATTCCTCAAGGCTATGACTTGTTCATTGGTCATGGGTTCAAAACCTATGAACCCCCAAACAAATTTTTATATTTATCTCGAAACTGGGCCTACGGGCTATTGCGTTGGGCTGGTGTATTGTGCTTGGTGCGTTAGATTGTGTGTTGTATAGTGTGCCTGTGTAAAGGCCTATGGGATAGGCACTTGTCTTGTATGATGCATGGGTTTGTGGTTCTTTGGTGTTGCTTACAGAACTCCACCTTGACCCTGTTTTAGAGTCAGGTTTGTGGGAACATTGGGCAATGAGGAGGTCGCAGGTTCGACTCCTCTTCCATGTTTGTATTATATTTTGTTTTTAACTACTTCTGCATCACACATTGAGCAAATATGGACCTCTACTTGGTGGCTTGGTTTGGCACTTGGTCTCCATGTGATGCCACCCCTTATGGGATTCTCCTCCATGTGATTAGGTGCTTGGTTGTTGGCTTGATGTTGGGATTTGATGTGTTAATGTGATAACCTGTGTGTTGTGTATGGCAGGTGTGCTTGAATCGATGGTTGTGGATTTGGAGATTGGGCCTGCCTAGTGAAATGAAGCACCCATTGTGGGCTCCTCCTCCATGTGACTGAGTGCTCGACTGTGCAACTATGTCGTCACAAGCTCCTTCCTTGGTGCTTGGTTCTTGTTCTCAAGCCTTAATTTTTGATGAGACAAGTAGAGTGTTGTTGGGCATGCTGCTCAACACTGTTCTTTGGTGACTTTGTGCAATGTGTACGCTGGGTATCTGAATTAGTGCTTGTTAGTTAAAAAAAAATCTATATCATTTTCATTTTTTTCTTATGCAAAAGTCTTTCTGCTTCTATTTTGATTTCTGGTAGAAGGAATATGACCATATTAACATATTTTGATTTCTTCTATCATTGATCCAGAGTACAGGCAATTGGGAGAACAAATAGTTCTTTTAATTTTCCCATGCCTAGAGTCTTCCTGCTAAGGATCTCCAATCTCACTGTTTTTACAATATTATCATGTTGTGTAATAAGGTTATCCCAGGCCACAGCGCATGCCCAAGAATATTTTGTTTTACTCTAAATAGTTTGTTTGCAGGTGATGTATACACGCATCTTAGAAGTTTGACTTTCCCCGACTTTCTTACACAGAAAGATCACATCATTTTTAAAGATGTTGAATTGATATGATCGTTATTTCTTCTTTTGCATATTTCATGTGAAAGGATATTCCATGACATCAGACATTTCCATATTTACTTATTACTATGATGTTGTATTACATGATAGAAATTTACAAAGAATTTTGGCACCCAAAAAAAAAATTGGGTTGAGATGCTTTTTAGATATTTTATAACAGGGCATCCTTATCTGGATTGTAGATTTTGGTATGTAATGGGCATGGAGAAAAGTTCAATTTATTGCATGTCAACTAGATTTTGGAATCTACAATGGAGTTATGTTTAGGTTTTAATTTTAGGGATTGTATATTTTCATATACAGATTATTTAGGGATTGTTTAGGGTTTCAATATAACAATTTAGGAGTTGTTTAAATTTCTGGGTTAGTGTTGGAACAATGCCAATCCTAAACTTTCCTTCTTACAAGMGGGTAGKTGGGTAGGCCCTGGTCCAAGTTTTTAAACCAGTKCTCTGATRCCMTGTGTAAGGCCTGTCCAAACAGAGCYTTAAAAAAAAWTTTAAATATAGAATTTGCTATCATACTTTTTTTTTTCTGTTCTCTATTCAWCATAATAACAACTCACTATTCAGCATAATATAAAAATGAGAAGCATGATAATGAATAACATATTCAACATAATAATAATAAAAAAAACATTATAACAATAATGAACAACAATAATAATGATAATTAATACCTCAAACTGATGTTGCTCCCCAACTCATCCCAAGATGAAGCTCTGCCCAAAATTGACTAACCTCCCAGCCAACTAGGAACAACCTATCTGACTCCCTAGCTTCAGGATTCCTTACAGTTTCCTAGCCCYCGAGCCCAAAATTTCCAACAAYAGGTGCCCCCTATGGAAGTCCTCAAGCAAGCTCCTCAAGCAAGCTGCCAGTAAATCTAGAAATACAKATGTAGTCCAAAYSTGTTCCCCTCTTCACCTTCTCCTTCTCCCATRTGAAAATATTACCCCAAACAAAAGAAGACCTCTTCCCYGAGTGTTTCCCCTTGTCTTATCCTCMTTTCSCGCATTATTCACCACCTTATCCCCCCATTAAACCTCAACCACCTTATCCCCCCCTTCCATAAATGGGTCCATCTGCCGATACACTAAGTCTCCAAAATAAAAACTGAATAATTTATTAAACTAAAATTCATTAAACAAATATTTAATCATGAAATTAATTAATTAATTAATTAAAATAATATTCATTAAAAAAATATTTAATCATGAAATTAATTAATTAAACTAATATTCATTAAGCAAATATTTAATCATGAAATTAAGTAGGGTTGTTACACCAAGAATCTCCGGAATTCTAAGAACGAGCCAAGAGGACTTGTACTTGGGATACAGAAAAGCTTGCAACACTTCATCGGTTGGATCATCCAGTCATGTGAGAAATTGATTTACGGGTCAATACCACATTAGAAGGATACATTATTGAGTTTGCAGCTAAGAACCACCAATATATTTCACGAGCAAAAGAAGATTTCAAGAAAGACGCAAGGGGAAGACTGTTGAGAGAAATTCCCCTGTGGATTAAGGTTTTCTTGATGGAAGAGGGGATGTTGACTATGTCCTCAACTGATATGGCAACGTAAAGACCCTCTCTTGGGGTAGGGAGAGTTTGGGGTGGAGTCATGGCCTGAGAGAGGGGAGAGGGTTCTTTTAAAAATTGGGGAAACAACAAGAAATAGACTCAAGAGATGAGTGAGCCTTGAGAAGAGACGCCATATTTGAGAAGTGGTGGAGCGGCAAGATAATTAAAGTAAAAAAATAGTCAGAGAAGTTGTGAAAATAATTCAGACCAAGAGAAGTAGAGAAAGGAGAGATAGAAGAGTTGCGGAAGATGAGAAGATAGGAAAGACAAGCCAGTCAAAGATTAAGTGAGAGTGAAGCACAGAGAGAAAGAAGTCCCCATGAGGCTGGAAAAGAAGGAGAAGGTGTAGAAGCAAGGGAGAAGGAAGTCAACATGAGTCTTGAAGAGGAAAGAGAAGATTCAACCATGATGCCAGTAAATATCGGGAATCCAGCTGAAGAGACCGCTCCATAGGAAGAGAACGAAACCCCCGATATCAAAGAAAATTGCCCTGAAGCCAGTGGTGCCAACCCTGAATCACCCATACCCCAAGTGTCTTCAATACAAGTGGTAAATTCGATACTACCCTATTATACTAATTTTTTTCTAGTACAATTAGTTAGTTAGTCACAACTGGGAAGTGTGAGTACAAGGAGGATATTGGGATCCCCTGGTAGGTCGCAAGAAGGAACGTTAGGTTTTATTTTGATAGGAGCAACAACATCAACAATGGATGGTCACATGGGAAGTTGAATTACTCACTTCCTAGAATTCTAGGGTAAGGGAGACAAAGATGTTGAACAACATTGGTACTTGTGTGAAGCAATATGGAGGTCCAGAGGGACTCCAGATGCAAATAAATTGGTTGAGTTCCAAACTACCTTGAGAGGTCATGCTCTCAAATGGTACATGAAAGTTATTGAGTGAGGAGTGTTGAGAATGAAAGGTGAAGCATTCTCACTTGACCAGGTACGGACAAGATTGATAGCGGAGTTTAATCTACCTCATTCAGAACAACAAGATCTTTTGGAGTTGGGTGGAATTCAGCAAAGGGAAGGTGAATCGGCTTGGGAATATACCCAGAAGTTTAAAGATGCTATAGGGATTTTATCACATCCAATTCATGAGGAACATCCAAGCGAATGGTATATTCAGGGATTAATACCTCTAACACAGATTCTGTTAATGCACCAACACATAGCCACTTTAACAGATGCCTTGTAACAATCAATTAAGATTGAATCCATGGAAGGAAAACCAAGGAGCTTGAAAGTGACCAGACCCCCAACAAATGAAAATTCAGTGCAACTACAAGGGAAAATATCAGCGCTTACATAAAATATTCAATAATTGATGATACCTAGACCAGGATGGTTGCAGGTCTGGTGTACCAGATGTTACACAAAAGGACATTTGGCAAACAAATGTCCATGAATGAGGGGAATGGGACCTCCTCATAATTCAATGGGAATGTCACTAGGACCCACGGGAGGAGTTGCGTAGGTATCTTTGAATTTACCATTCCATAACCCCACCCCATATCACGCTTTTCTAGGTAGCCAAGCAATGCCAGCAATTGAGTATTTCGAGATTTGACAAATCCATGGGAATGGGCCAAGACAGTGCCCCATTATTCAAAAGTATTCAACACTACCAAATAATGTACATTGTGAGTTTTTTGCATCTACCACACATACTACTAATCAATGTAGAGTGTTGGATGAACTTGCGGACATGTTGGATCGAACGACATTCAGGGTGAATGAAACCCCTCAGGGACCGAGAAGAGGTAGAGGAGGTGGAGCTGGAGGAGACTTTAGAGGAGGAAGAACCAGGGGAAGAAGATCAAGTAGATGCTACAACTGTGATGAGAAAGTCCATATGGCTAGAGATTGTTCTCATCCAAGGCGGCCATGGTGCTCTCACTACAGAACCAATGGGCATGCAACTAAAGACTACCTAGAACTAATTGCATAATGGGAAGATCGAGTACTTCAATGAGGAACTAAAATCATCAGTTCAAAAATCAAGAGAGTTATTAGAGGACAACTGCCCAAACTTAATATATTCACTCGAGGAGGGGAAAAGATTAGAGTCCATGCTGATAATTTACCTCAGATCTAGAAGATAGGTATGATCCTCTAAAACAAAATTTGTTCTTTAAAAACACCATAGAATTATTTCACAATATCCCTAGCCTGGAGATGCAAGAGAAACCCCCTCATCCTATTGTTTATCCTAAGATTGCGCAAGTCCATTCTTCACCCCCTACACCCAGAAACCATGTAGTCACATGGAGACAGCCTGAGCAACCTCAAAATGTAGTCGACCTTTGGTTTCAGTTATTTTCTGATATTCTTGGGAATGACCAGTTAACAAAAATTTGCGTAATGAACTATACCTAGTTCTAGGGAATGAAGAACCCATATAAGAAAGAATAAGGACTAATATTACTGAGAAGAGTACTCAGAGAAGGAAAGTACGAACTGGAAAAGAGTTTAGACTAGTATCCTAGATGAGTTTGAGATTAAGTATGTTATTCTAGACATAGGATCTAATGTTAACATACTTCCTAAAAAGACTTGGGAAGCCTTAGGAAAACTCTAGTTGACATATTCCCCAATTCAACTAAGAATGGCCAACCAATATTGTATTTTCCCAATAAGAAGATTGGAGACTGTGGAAATAGATGTTTCGTGAGTGAATACTATAGATGATTTTGAGGTGATTGAAATCATGGGTGATAAGGACCCTTATCCTTCATTACCTGGTATTAATTGGGCCTATGAAAACTATGTAGTGATTGACCTAAATAAAGACACTATGACATTTGAGGTAGATGGAATAAAAGTGGTTCAACCCTTGGATCCGTATGTAAGCCCCTGATATACGGAACCAGTAGACAACAATATGGAGGGATAAGACATGGATTAGTTGTACACTGTAACAAAAGAAACAAGAGAATATTACATAAATCCTATTTTCGATGGATCATTAAGTTGGAGGAGTATACAATTAGTGAACAAAGATTCAGAACTGACATTTGACAATTGGTAGAAAGGCTCGTATGAAATATTTTCAAGAAGATTCACAACTGTCAAGGAAACTAGATGGGTTGGAATCGAGGTCAGAGAAAAATCAATATATGATGGTACCTCAGGACTTGATAGTTTTCTTCTCAGCATAGAAGAAAAGGTAGTAGAGGATCAAAAGATCTTAGTACTAGATTTATCCCTCCAGGACACCCCTTCCAGATGGTGGGCCAATCAAAAAGACTTACTCAAAAATTGGGACGATGTGAAGAAAACTATCAAATATAGATTTCAAGATAAGGAGCAACTAGAATCAGAGATGCAGACGGATTTCCAGGTTGCTCAACTGTTCAATAGAGAGTCTAATCCTAAAGAACATATCGAACAATGTGTGAAACAGTGGAAATTTTTGGAAATACCATATCTCTTATGGGTTCAATTATTTCCCCAGTCACTAGGTCCAGTCTTGAAAACTTGGTTCATGCATGAAGAAACCGAAAGATAGACTAGTGACTGAAAGCATTGGCAGATCAAGTTTGCAAGGACTTCTCGTTTACAATTAAGTACCCTGAGCTTGAATTAGTCTTGCAAAGAATTAAAGAATTCCTTTTTATAGACAATAGTAAACATAAATCAAACCCAGTGATATGTGCAAAGTATAGCTGATAACTTTAGACTAATCTTCACCTAAACTTGGAAAAGAGACCTATAGAATTTTATAAGATTGCGAGGGATTTTGAAATCCTAGATGAGTTAGAAGAATTGAGAAACTTAGCCATTAAAGAAATAGAGGAGAGAAGATAAATCTACAACATCATACCCAGTCATACTGATGGTTCTTACGATCACCCATTGAAGTTGCACAAAGTCAATATAGGGACCACATGGAAACCTAAGATAACTATGGTGGGAGATTACTGGGATGAGAAAACTAGTCAAGAAATATAGAGTTTGTTGCAGGAATATGAGGATTTGTTCCCAAAGACATTTTCAGAGTTAAAAGGAATTAAAGGAGTTATTGGAGAGATGAAAGTTGAATTAAAATTAGGATCAAAGCCTATGAGTCATAGGCCATACTGCCTTAACCCCAGACTGAAAGAGAAGGTTAAGAGGGAAAAAAACAAGATGTTGGAAGATGGACTTATTTTTGCAGTGGAAGAAGCAGAATGGGTCATCCCAATAGTTATCCAAAGAAATAAAGGTACATATGATATTAGGGTCTATGTAGACTACAAAAGTCTTAACTATGCCCATGTAAATGACCATTTTCCAACACCTTTTACTGATGAGGTGCTAGAACAGGTTGCTAGGAAATAATCTTACCCATTTATAGATGTAATTTCGAGGTATCACTAAGTAAGGATTGTTGAAGAGGACAAAAGGAAGACCATTTTCATAAAAAAATGGGGGTCATTTGCATACAATGTGATTCCATTCGGCCTAAAGAACGCCCCTGTAGGTTTTTCCAGGATTGTGATAGTAGCTTTCCGAGAATTTATTCATAAGTTTATAGAAGTTTATATGGATTATTGGGCAGTATACAGCCTGGTCAAGGAACATGTAGTGCTACTACACGTGATGTTTGACAAATGTAGACAATTGTATATATCATTGAACCTCAGATAGTGTATCTTATGTGTGCCACATGGAAATTTGTTTGGCCATATAATATGCCGAGAGGGAGTACTGGTAGACCCAACCAAAGTTGCAATTATTGTGAGCATGCTACCACCTATGAGTGCTAAGTAGTTGCGCTCCATGCTGGGGCACACAGGGTACTACTGCATGTTCATCAGAAGATATGCAATTATTACTGTACCTCTGGAAAATCTACTAAAGAAGGCCGAAGTGTTCCAATGGATATCAGAATGTGATAAAGCATTTGAGACCCTAAAGGAGAAGCTGAACACAACACCTATTATGATATTTCCAAATTGGGAAAACAAATTTCACGTCCATGTAGATGCTTCGGGTATTTCCTTGGGAGCTATATTAGCACAACTAGGAGATGGAGCCATGGATCATCCTATCTATTTTGTGAGCAGTAAGTTTTCGCAAGTTGAGTGCAACTATACAACGAAAAAAAGGGAGGCTTAAGCTATGATTTATGCTTTGCATAAGTTTATACATTATTTTCTTGGTTCTAATTTTAAGTTCTTTACTGACCATTCTACATTAAAATATTTAGTTAACAAACCTGTGTTGGAAGGGATAATTTGTAGATGGTTTCTAGTATTTAAATAATTTTATTTTGAAGTGATCATTAATATTGGAAGATGTAATGTAGGTCCTGATCACCTTTCTAGATTAGAGTCAGGGGAAAGTGGCAGAGAAATCGATGATCAAATCCCAGATGCATATTTGTTTTGGGTTAAGTCCATACCAGAATACTTGGAAGACATAGAAACCTTCTTAAGTACATGAGATTTCCTAGAAACATATTATGAAACCCAGAAACACCATATGGTGGTTATAGTAGCGGACTATCAATTGATTGCAGGGAATTGTATAAATTGGGACTAGACAGTATCCTTGGGAGATGTGTCTTGGATCATGAAAGATAAGATATATTGTGGGAATGTCATAGTGGAGTTTCCAGAGGTCATGTGGGAGGAAAGGCTACTACGAAGAAGTTCCTCCAAGTTGTACTATGGTGGGCCATGTTGTTCAAGGATGCAAAGGCATATTCTAGATCATGCGATGTTTTTTATAGAGTGGGTAAGCCATCATGACGAGATGAATTACCACTTCAACTAGTTCGATCTTTAAAAACATTTCAAAAGTGGGAGGTTGACTTCATTGGGTCGATCAATGCCACAAATAAACATTCAAAGTCTAGTTACATTATTACCGCAACTGACTACCTTACACATTGGCCTGAGGCAATAGTTGTTCAGGATTGATCAACCGATACTGTTGCAAGGTTCATTTTTGAAAATATTATCACTCAATTCAGATTTCCTAGGATTCTTACCAGTGATTAGGGAGCCCATTTTATTGGTAATACCATAGAAAATCTTACCGTAGAGTTCTTGATTCAACATCATAAAATTAGCCCCTACCACCCGTAAACCAATGGCACAGTAGAGGCGTTTAAAACGATTTTGGAGAGAGGGTTAACAAAGGTTTGTTGTGAAAATAGGGAATATTGGGATGACAGAGTTCCAACAGTACTATGGTCTTACAGGACAACCACAAAGAAGCTCCAAAAGTACACTCCATTTCAGCTAGTTTATGGGAAAGAGGTTGTGGTGCCTACAAAATTCATTATTCTAGGTTTGTAAATTGCACAGATCACACAGATCTCGGAGGAAGGATCAGTTGTGTAGATACTCATGGAGTTACAATAAATTGAAGAGACCAAGTGTTTAGTAGATTTCCATCAATCAGTTGAGAAAGAAAGGTGTAAAGATTGGCATGACAAACACATTAATACTAAAGTATTTTTGCAAGGAGACAAGGTCCTACTCTATGATAGTCAGTACCAGAAGCATCTAGGCAAGCTGTGTATGCATTGGTTGGGACCATTTATATTTGTGGAGATACAACCTTCTGGAGTAGTCAGACTTGCATGACTAGATGGTATGTTGTAGACATGATGGGTGAATGGTGCTCACCTGAAACCCTATATGTCTCAAAAATGAGCTAAAGGACTGTTGCTATAGTCCAATGGAACATGTATAGTAGTTATATTTGAGATTTTCTGCAACTTCTGTAAATTTAGTTAATAAATTTGATGTGTGCAATGTTGCGCCATGACAAGTAGTTCATTTCTTTTTTTGTCTAAGTGTTGTTTGATGCAAAACTGCATACTCAACAGCATAGGATCATAAGCATCAAGAACCTATTAATGAAAAACATTAATATGACAGGGACCCCTTTTGTGGTCAAAGAGAGAGATAATCTGAATGCAATTTGAGTCCATGTGCCACAAAAACCTAGTCCAGTCACATCCTTTATTACTATCATGATACCCCATATGAATTCGGTTAAGCCATAAAACTGCGATACACGAAGATTCCATCAGTATTCATGACGGGATTATCATTCGTCAAATGGTAAGGTTTGAAATCGACCACATCCCGTGTTGATACTGAGAGGGGGGTGAATCAGTATCAAGTACAATTTAAAACCTTTTTCAACTTATATTTAAACCATTCAACTATATCCAATGAGCAATGAACAATAGTATAAGAGTT
>JZKD02S0171517.1:0-23083 GCA_000966675.3 Picea glauca | reverse complement strand
AATAAAGAGTTTTTTTTTAACAATAACTAGAAAATTTTATATTATCAAAAAAGGGTGTGGCCGAAGCTCACAATGTCTTACAAAAATCCTAGAGGCAAGGAAAAATATGGTACTCNTTTAACAATAACTAGAAAAATTTATATTATCAAAAAAGGGTGCGGCCAAAGCTCACAATGTCTTACAAAAATCCTAGAGGCAAGGAAAAATATGGTACTCCAGCAAGATACTAGTCCTATCTGTACCTAGATAAGTCTTGTCTCCTAAAGGAGAATATACATTACAAAAAATTGTTGTATATACTCGAAAAAAGGTACCAAGTATGCAGATAATTAAAAAGAACATCATACCTAGATCAGGTGTTAGGGAGAATAGTATGCAATGGGGAGTCGTCCCACCCATCCCATCCACTTGGCAGCATCGTACGCAAGTGGACTTGGATGGAGGACAACACATCATCCACTGGTTAGCATGACTGCCAAGAATTTATACCAGCAAGCATTCGGTTTGAGGTTCATTCCTTCACATTGTGTTATGATGTTGTATCCATCCAGTGCAGTAATGGTGTTGTCTGACACCATTACTACTACTCATTCTCACTGCAAGTCCGCACACTGGACATTAACCATGGATGAGTCAATATTTGGGAGTTTTTATTATGCCTGTTTGCATTGGGTCTACCCTATTGTCGTTCCCTCTACTCTATGTTTCCCTAGTTGAAACTCTCACATGTGCATGCATCCCTTATCTCTGCAATATCAGTCACCACCTACATTTAGACCACCTCTTATCATATCTTACATTAATCTCGGCCCCCCTGCAGTCATGCCTCATGGTGGTCACAGGTAGCGAGGAAGAAGTCGCAGAGGGGGAGGCATAGAACGCCATACACACTCCATTGTTTCACCCATTGTTGAGGCCTACGAATCCCACACTCCACATCATATTCGAGTTGAACTAGATCTTGTAGAAGCCGATGCTAGGGTGTTTCGTCGCTTCTTCAACCATGCAGAGGTAGATGAGGAAATTGGTTAATGGATACCAAACCCTAGCTCATACAGGGAATGCGCCACCCTTTACACCAAGACAGTCGACCTGTATTGGCTCTTAAATACAATGATGGGGAAGGTCTTTGTAGAGCAGAACGAAGCCCACAAGGAAATCTTCCTCCAATTGGATGAAATGCAAATGGAGATTCTCTACCTTGGCAGGAAGATGGACCGTTTGCTCAACTCAAACTCTGATGATGTTGGACCGAGCCATGGCCACACAAATGTAACTGTTGGAGCTCCCCTTGGTTCGCCCTCTAAAAAGTATTTAGTTTTGTATGTTCTGGTTTTGGTTTTGATTTTTCCACCTCAAATGGTGCCTTATCACTTATGATAGTAGCAATAGTTCTAGGGGACAATGGTGCAATAGCAATGACAGTCTACAACAAATCTTATTTTGTAAAGAATCTACACTTATGCTTTTTGAACTTTTAAATTTTTCTGGAACTCTCCAACTGCTATATTGTGATTGGTCAGGTTTCCCAAGTGGTCGACCAACCACAATCTCTATGCGACTATTTTATTTTACAGTAATGAAAATTGGGGAAGGGATAATTTACAAAAAAAATGAACTAAAAAGAACATCAAGTATCATCCTTTGGAAGGTTTAGATCAAGAAGGGGGCTATCCACTGATGGGGAAGATCCATTTGTATTCAAATATGTCTTTGGTGTCAGAGGTGTTGATGTAGATTGGGCCTACAAGTCTTCCAATTGAGAGTGAAGTGTGTCCATTTCATCGTGTTGTTGACACATTGTGGTTCTTTGCTGAATCAAAATTTCCATTATAAACATCACCTAGGAGGAAAAACCCTGAACCGTGATTTGAAATTGTTTAAGAGAACTCCATGAATCTTCTAGATTCTTTGATTGTCCCTGGGAGGGCTCCGCTGCCCCACCATTTTCATTAGCCATTATGACTGCTAATAGTCAATTCCAATTGAATGTGTCACAAAGAGAATGAGAAACACTGGCTAGGAAATCCCAAAACTAGGGGAGAGCGCAACCCAACCCGATGCCCCATACTAATGAAGAAACCTCTAGCAAAGCCTCCTACTCCACCAACCAGACTTCCAATTCTTCTCCTCCTCCACTAGTTTTTTCTCAGGGTAGCTTTGCACGACTTACCTGTTAGCATTTTGCGTGATTTGCACAACAATTCCTTCAATAATTGTGCAACTTTGTAAATGCAAAAAACTCAACCACCTTCATCGCAATGAATGAATGAAATCCCATTAAAGGTACTCTTAAGCTGGTGTACCAAAGAGCCTCGAGCTCCATTACCATTGAAGACCAGTCCTTTAGTGGTTCTATGTCCCTTCAAGCATGGGGAACTGCAATTCAAATGTGGACAATTCTCACTTGAAGCTAGTTCTAATTGAACTTGAAGCTTCCCTATAAATTGGAGACCATGCAACAACATTTGAAAAGAATAAGTTGAAAATTTATGTTGTTAAGATATCTCTTGAGATCCTTCATGTTAAGCTCTATGGTGTTCATCCATAACCACATGCTTGTAGTTGGACTCTTCCTTTGAAGAGCCAAATATACTTCTTCACTTCACTTGAGAGAGAGCGAGTTCTATTGGAGACACAAAGAACTCCCCCAAGGAGAGTGGGAGAGCCCATAATCTCAAATCATTCTACGCGGTGCAAATTACAAGTTCTTTCCATTGGTATATGAATATTATCGCTTCCCTTGTATTTAATTATGCAACTTCCATGGTTCTTGTTTATTTTTTGCAATAGTGCTCATGTAATTGGATTAACATCCTAACAATTGACTAGTATGTATTTTGTAGCTTTGCTATGGAGAGGGATTTTGGCTCACCCTGTGACTGAAAACCCCAAATAGAAACCACAAAACAAAAATGATTGGATGGGATGGAGGCTTACTATAGGATGAAGAGTAGGGTTGTATTTTTGGAGTAAGGGAATGAAACCATAACCTTCTTCCATAATTATGAAATATGGTAGGAAGAGAGTAAACACAATTTGGGAAATGAAGAAATATGATGGAACCAAGGTCAAGAAGTTTAAAGACATTATAAAAAGGGGAGTATCCTACTTCCAATCTATTTGCTTAGAACCCGATAGAGATAATATAGCATATATATTGAAAATAAAATGTTTTTTCCTAGATTAGTCGTAGAAGAATCCAATCATATGCTAATGGAGGAAGTACCAAAGGAGCAATTAAAGGTTGTTCTAACATCTTTTAAAAAACATAAAATTCCTACACCAAATGGATAGCCAGTGAAATAATTTCTAAGGTTTTATGAATTGTTGGAAGAAGATTCTTAAGGGTGATAGAGAAGGTAAGAAGTACCAAGAAATTTCTTGGTACTACCTTTCTTGCACTAATCCCTAAAAAGGATAATTGAGGGAGCTTGGATGAGTTTAGCTTGATTTCTTTGTGCAACTTTATCTATAAAATTTTGGGGAAAACATCAACAATTTGATTAAAAAGATATTTTTGGAGGCCATGTGACAAGGGCAGTTTTGGTCCCTAGTGGGCAAATAGATACATGATGTGATAAGTTCAACCCTAGAGGTATTACACTCAATAAAGTCCAAAAACATTCTAGTTATGGTAATGATACTACACTAATCAAACGCATATGATAGGTTAAGTTGGATTTATATTATATTGATTTTTTACATGTTGGCATAAGTTTAGTTGATGTGAAACAAAAAATGGGATGTTTCACATTAGTCTATTTTTTAATTCTCATAAATGGGTCAACATCCAAGTTCTTCACCCCAACAAGGAGTTTGAGACAAGGATGCCCCTTTCTCCTTTATTGTTTATGATACTAGCACAAGTATTGAGCAAGCCAATCTTAGAAGAAAAAAGAATTGGATCAATAATAGGTGTATAGGTAGGAAGGGATCTTTGTATAACTCACCTTTTGTTTATTGATGATGTTTTATTGTTTATAAAAATATCTTTAAGGGAAGCTAAAATACTAAAAGAGATCCAACGAAATCTTTATCTAACTCACCTTTCATTTGTTGATGATGTTTTTTTGTTTGTAAATGGATCTTTAAGGGAAGCTAAAAGAGTAAAAGAAATCATGGATCTTTAGTGCCTAGCAACAAGTAGAGAAGTGAAAATACTAAAATCAGCATTTACATTTAGTGGTATGAAAGTAGGACAAGAAAGATAGGTACTACAAATTTTTCCTTAAGTTCTTAGAGTTCCAATCAACCTTTCAATGTGTGGGCTTTTCCCTCAAGTCAAATTCCTATGGGAAGAAATATTGGGAATGGTTAATGGAGAAAATAGAAATGAGGATTAACCAGTGATGTAATAGATGACTATGCTTAGAAGGTAGATTAACATTGGTGAAGTCAGTGCTAGAGGCCATTCCTGTTTTTTGGCATACTTCAACATGTATTCCTAAGGGTCTTCTATAGAAGATTAAGAAGAAGGTTTTCAAATTCTTGTGGATAGGGAAGAAAGAGATATAAGGGATTCCTCTAGTGAAATGGGAAAAAGTTGTAATACCCCTAGGTCGAACCCCAAATGTAAATGTAAATGTGTGTGTGTGTGTGTGTGTGTGTGTGTGTGTGTGTGTGTGTGTGTGTGTGTGTGTGTGTGTGTGTGTATTAAGCTCGTGATTTGTTGGTATCAAGTCTTGGATTCAGTTTTGCGCGTGCATTCCATATTTTAGTGATTGCACGAGGATTGTGCATCAAAGAAAGAACACACACATTTCATAGTGTAGCACGCACTTATGTAAGTGTGTGAGGATGGTGAACCAAAAGAAGAGTGTGCACATCTCAAAGTTTTGCGCACATCGGATTAAGCATGCATTTTTGAGGCCAGAGAGCCTTTGTATATATGTTGTGTTTTAAGGTTGGTGAGAATTGACACAAAAAGATAGTGCACCTATNTGTGTATTAAGCTCCTGACTTGTTGGTATCAAGTCTTGGATTTAGTTTTGCGCGTGCATTCCATATTTTAGTGATTGCGCGAGGATTGTGCATCAAAGAAAGAACACACACATTTCATAGTGTAGCACGCACTTATGTAAGTGTGTGAGGATGGTGAACCAAAATAAGAGTGTGCACATCTCAAAGTTTTGCGCACATCGGATTAAGCATGCATTTTTTAGGCCAGAGAGCCTTTGTATATATGTTGTGTTTTAAGGTTGGTGAGAATTGACACAAAAAGATAGTGCACCTATATTGTAAATGTAATCATCCTCAATATTATTAATATAATCACATCACTGTGCATAGACTCAACTCAGACGAAAAAGAGACGGGGAATAAACTCCACGGAAAAGGAAAAAGGGGAGCTTAAGTCAAGTGAATACTTTATTAATATTTCTGAAAGTTTAATTTATGGATATGTATTTATCCTAAGTTCCTGAGGGTAGGGAATGGGTCAACAAGTGGCTAAAGATAATTTTGAAGGTGACAAGTGACGAATTGAATTCATGCAATATATATTGTTGGCCTTAGTGTAATTCGGGGGAGAATCATTCATTCCAGGAATCATCCAAAAGGATTTCCTCTACGAAGGAATACCTATTTTGTTGTAAATTATTTCCATTGCTTAACTTTGTGCTTGGGAAGGCTTTTTTATTGTCACAGAGGTGAGTTGTTAAGCCCGTGAGCACTCTCTCTAAGTTAGAGTCTGTTGGGAATTGTTCCTTGGAGCACTGGGCATTAGATACATGGATCTGAGACTTCCTGTCCGACCTGTTGTTGAAGCCCCGAAAGGGAAGTGGGGAAGCCAAAGGACCGTTGAGCAAAGAAGGGGCACACTTCCTGGGGTGGGACATGCATATGGGGAATGAAGTACTATAGGCTAGTTGTAGTAGTCAGCACCTTGGACCAAGTCTTTTTGTTGAATATCAAACCATAGCCTAGCGGTAGGAACCCTTTTTCCTCTGGAATT
Source organism: Picea glauca (assembly GCA_000966675.3). Taxonomy (NCBI): domain Eukaryota; kingdom Viridiplantae; phylum Streptophyta; class Pinopsida; order Pinales; family Pinaceae; genus Picea; species Picea glauca. The sequence continues at coordinate 17,127 of JZKD02S0171517.1, read as the reverse complement.
TAAGCCTAGCTCGGGGGTGACCTGTCTCTAAAATATTATGAGTGACAAAGTCTATGGCTGGGAGGAACGTTTGAGTCCTGCACTTAGTTTGTGACTTTTCATAAGAGATAAGTGTCCTTCACATTATGTTTTAACTATTGTGTGATCTAATGTTATATTTTGAATGGGTTATCTTCCTGTATGAAATTGCATCTGTATGTTGTGGATAATGTTGTGTAATGTTGTTGCTTATATATATATATTTATATATGTGTTTCTTATTTATGTATGTTGCAACATATGTGGACATGATAGTTATAAGTGTTTCCTATTAGTTATGTGTATGGTGAATCTACATATATGTAATGTTGCATAGGAGAAGTATGACAGTTCTTAATAATTATTGTAAGTTAAACTCTCTGGTATGATTGGAAGATACCAAGGCATGGTATGAATAATCGAGTGTGCAAAGAAGCAATATGTGTGCACAAAAGTGATCAAATATGCGTGCATCATTGGATTGATTGCACACACAGTAGTATTTTATATGCAGAGCATTGTGCGCACAACAATATATATGTGTTCTAAAGGGCTAAAGCACACAATAGTTTTGTGACATTTATTCCCATGCTATAATTGTATCAAAATAAGTGTACTTGTAGAGTGAGACTCAACACGAGTCTAGGCATAGTACCTTGAATTTATGTGCAGTTAATCCATTCTACTTGTAATAGGGAGCATTATAAGTAGTATCTGCGCACTAGGAATTTTGAAGTAGCATTGTCCAGTAGTGAGCTTGGGTTGCTACAAAGCATTTCCTAGTGACAGAAGTTGAGATTGTGTGATGTTGCCCAGCTTGGAAGGTTGGGGATGTCACATTCTAGTATCATAGCTATTGGTTCGACTCTAGAATTGTATGGGCAAGAGATTAATATGAATAGACGTGTGCGTTAAGTATTGGTGTTGTGTAGTGTAGAGTTTATTTTGCGTGGAAAATCGTTGGTGTGTGGTATAGAGTTGTGAAGCATGCAAAAACAACAAGGCGTGGGTGTGCACACTAGAGTTTGGATGTTAAAAAAAATCCAAAGGAAAAAGAAAAGAAAAGATTCTGACAAATTGTGCATAGCTTTCATAAAAGTGTTGCATTAATTAGTCTAACATATCTTGTTGACTCCACTTTTTGCAAAATTAACAACAATTAGTTCAGGGCAGGATCAACACAAAGATTAAAAGAATGGAAGGTGCATAGAGAACCTATTGTCAAAATAAAGAAATGGAAAGGTTGTATGTCAACATGGGTATTGAAGGTACATAATCCAATGGACATAGGGAACGCTTAGAAGAGAGCATGAACTTGGTAGAGACCATTAAAATTTTGCAAAAGGATGTCCAAAGTTATAAAGTGGATAAATGCAGGATTATGAAAGCCAAGGAGGAACAAGAAGGTTTCAACATCAATTTGCTACAAATCTTGGATAGAATTGAGAAAAATATGGATAAGGAGACAGAGACAAGTAGGTCAGGAAGACACAGATATCACGATGAGGGAAGAAAAAAAAATGTGTTGACAAGCATCTCCATCACTCTCCAAGATATTCAGTTATGGGAGTGTGCAATAGTTTGAGTGCATCTCCTGTCAGAAAGCATAAGAGAAGGACTGGGGTGGAGGAGCTACAGGGGTGAATGAATAAGATCAAGGCTCCTACTTTTGATGGTGACCATAAGAAGGATGAATATGCAGAGACTTGGCTGTTGGGTATGAGAAAGTACTTCCAGTTGCATAATTACTCCTCATGGGAAGAAGGGAAAATTTACATTTATCAACTCAAGGGGAAAGCATCAATGTGGTGGGATCAATATGTGTCAGTGCAACACATTGATGAGAAGAAGGTTACTTGGAGGGAATTCAAGCGATATTTTGAAAAGAAATATTTAGCCAAATGCTACTATTGTAGGAAAATGAAGGATTCCTTTGAACTTGAGCTTGGGAGCATGACCATAGACGAGTACGAAAGGATATTTTTAGAGCTGTTGAAATATGTGTCTTTTATCCAGGACAAACATGTAAATATTCAAAGGTACTTGAGTGGGCTGCCATCATTTATTAGAGACAAAATACAATATGATGATCCCAAGACATTGGAAGAAACTATAAGGAGAGATAAATGTCTCTATGATCAACAAAGAGGAAGACAAACTTTCCAAAAGGCTTGGGAAGACAAGATGAAAAGCGATGTGGAACAAAGGAAGAAAGGGATTAAGCCACCATTTTTCAAAAATACTGCACAAGGACAGCCAACTTCCAAGGAGCTCAGAATGACTGAGGCAATGGAAACCAAGCCGAGGAAGTAGCCAATGAATTGTTGGGGTTTCGATGGAAACCATATGTTTAGATATTTCCCTCAAAGAGGTGAAAAAGCAAGGAATGCGCACAATGTATGGAAAATCGCGATAGTTGAAGACATGGGCAGAAGTGTACCTAGAACTTACGCATCCCCAAACAACAAACAAGTTGAGTTTCAATCATACATAATCTAGGTGAAAGGTAATATTAATGATCAACCCATTCCTATTTTAATTGACTCAGTAGCTATTCATAGTTATCTAGATCCTAAAATGGTGGAAATATTCCAATTGCTGAGAAACAAACTTGGAAAACCTTGGTTGGTGCAGTTAGCTACAAGGGAAAAATGGAAAATTAATGAGATGGTCAAGGCATGTCTAATGGAAATGAATGGACTGCACACAAAGGTTGATTTAAATATTATACATTTGGGCTCATATGATTGCCTTATTGGTATGGATTGGTTGGAAGAGCACCATGTTGTCCTAGATTGTTACAATAAGGAATTTACTTGCTTGGGTGAGGAAGGGAAATTAAGGTCGATTCAAGGAATTCCAAGGGTTGTAACTATCAGAGAAATTTCAGCTTTACAATTGAAGAAAAACTACATGAACGGGTGTCAATTATTTGTAGCGCACATGGAGGAGGCACCCTTGGATAAAGTGCCAAGTGTTGAAGATTGTGCAATACTAAAGGAATTCAAGGATGTCTTTAAAGAAATACCAGGGTTGCCACCAAAAAGAGATATCAATTTCTCTATAAATCTGAGGTCGGGAGAAAATTATGTATCTAAGACTCCTTATAGAATGAGTACGCTAGAATTGAAGGAATTGCAGATGCAACTTGAAGACCTTCTGAAGAAGGGGTATATACGCTCAAGTGTGTCACCTTGGGGTGCGCTAGTTTCATTTGTGAAAAAGAAAGATGGTACGTTCAGACTCTGCATTGACTTCAGACAGTTGAACAAGGTAACAGTAAAGAACAAGTATCATTTGGCAAGGATAGATGACCTATTTGATCAGTTGCGGGGCGCATAGATATTTTCCAAGATTGATATCAGATATCGATATCACCAAATGAGAATAAAAGAGGAATACATCAACAAGATTTCCTTCAGAACAAGGTATGGCCATTACGAGTTCACAATGGTGTCATTTGGGTTATCGAATGCACCAGGTGTTTTCATGTGTTTAATGAATGGAGTTTTTAGAGAATACTTTGATAAGTTCGTTGTCATATTTTTGGATGACATCCTTATTTACTCTAAATCTGAAGAAGAACATGAGCAACACTTGAGTATGGTGTTGCAGGTATTGAGGGAGCATCAACTTTATGAAAATTTGAGCAAGTGTTCATTTTACCATAGGTAGATTCATTACTTGGGTCACGCCATTTCAAAGGAAGGAATAGTTGTGGATCCAACAAAGATAAAATACATTGAGGAATGTCCAACACCAAGAAATATCACAGAAGTGAGATCTTTCATGGGACTAGCAGGGTACTATAGAAGGTTTATTGAAGGCTTCTCATAGATTGTGCATCCAATTACATACTTTCAAAAGAAAGGTGTGCAATTTGAATGGACATCAGATTGAGCAAGGAGTTTCCAACACTTGAATATTTTGTTAACAAGTGCACCAGTTTTGAGAATTGTTAATCCTGATGCAGACTTCGTTTTATGCATGGATTCATGCAAGGAAGGACTCAGTGGAGTCCTGAGTCAAAATGGACATGTGGTGTGCTACGATTCAAGGAAGTTGAAATAACATGAAAGGTTCTATGTTACTCATGATTTAGAATTGACAGCTATAGTGCATGCCTTGAATATGTGGCGGCATTATCTCATGGGTAAAATATTTGAGTTGAGAATATACCATTGTGTCCTGAAGTATCTGTTTGGATGGGCAAGTTTAAATGTCATACAAAGCAGGTGGTTATAATTCCTCAATGAGTATGACTTTGATATAAAGCATATCAAGGAAAAATAGATCAAGGTGGTTGACGCACTCAATAGGAGGGTGTATGTGATTCATTTTATATCCATTAGCATGTATAAATTGGAATTGTGTGACAAAATTTTAGAAGTTTCCAAATCATATTTGTGTTATGTGGACATAAAGGCGAATTTACAACAAGGTATGTCGCAACATAAATCTGAAGGTTATGAGTTGAAAGAGGATGGGATCCTCATGTATAGGTGCATAATCTATGTGTCTAATGATCAAGAGTTGAAAATTCCGATATTGTCGGATATGCATAAGGTTCCTTATGCGGGACATCCAGGTTACCAGAAGACAATTGTCGCAGTCAAGAATAAATACTATTGGTCAGGTATGAAAAAGGAAGTTGTTGATTTTATTGCTAGTTGTCTTGAATGTCAAAAGGTCAAAGCTGAGCATATACATCTAATTGGTTTGCTACCTCCTTTTCCCAGTCCTGAGTGGAAGTGGGAAGTTATAATGATGGACTTCATAAATAAGTTTCCTAGGACTGCTAAGCAACATGATTCTATTATGGTGATGGTGGAAAAGCTTACTAAATCTGCCCATTTTGTTCCAGTGAAGTCAACTTACAAGGCAACTAATATTGTTGATATCTACATGAGAGAAATCGCTAAATTTCATGGTGTGCCTAAGGTAATTGTGTTTGACAGAGAGAACAATTTCACTTCAAATTTTTGGAAGGGATTATTCAAAGGAATTGGGACAAGTCTGAACTTTAGCACAACATATCATCCATAATCAGATGGACAAATAGAGAGGGTAAATCAGGTAATAGAATATATTGTAAGGATGTATGCGATGGATAAGCCATCAAAATGGGAAGACTACTTGCATTTGGTAGAGTTTGCTTACAACAATGGATATCGAGCATCTTTAAATATGAGTCCATTTGAAGCACTATATGGTAGAAGGTGCAACACACATGTGAGTTGGGATAACCCAACAGACCATGCAGTAGTTTGGCCATATCTGCTCTGGGAAATGGAAGAGAGGATGGTAAAAATAAAGAAAAATTTAAAAGTTGTCCAAGACAACAAAAAAAAAAACCTGCACAGATAAAGGCCGAAATTTTAGAGAATTTAAAGTGGGTGACCATGTGTTCCTAAAAGTGAAAGCGAAACAAACTTCCCTAAAGTTGGGGAATTTCTCTAAGCTAGCAACATGATATTGTGTGCCATTCAAAATCCTAGAGAATATTGGTCTTGTCGCATATATGATGGCTCTACCAACATCCTTGAGTATTCATAATGTATTCAATGTTTCTTCAATTAAAAAATATATACTTGATGCTAATCATGTCATTGATTGGAATGTGATTCAGGTGGAGAAAGAGGGCGACTTTTGAGTTCAACCAGTGTGCATATTGGATCGAAAATTCAAGATGCTCAAGAATCATGCAGTAGGGATGGTAAAGGTCCATTGGACCTATTACGGTCTCGATGATGCTATGTGAAAAAAGTATCTACATCTTTTTGGAGACTTGTGAAGTTTTTGATTGTATGTGAGTATGTAATGCACTAAGGACAATGCATAAATAAGGGGGACGGGAATGTAATACCCCTAGGTCGAACCCTAAATTTAAATGTAAATATATATATATATATATATATATATATATTAAGTTGGTGAGTTTTTGGTATCAAGTCCTGGATTTAGTTTTGTGCACACATTCCATAGTTTGGTGATTGCGCGAGGATTGTGCATCAAAGAAAAAATGCACACATTTCATAATGTAAGTGTGTGAGGATGGCACACCAAAATAAGAGTGTGCACATCTCAGAGTTTTGCCCAAATCAGATTAAGCACGCAATTTTGAGGCCATAGAGCCTTTGTATATATGTTGTGTTTTAAGGTTGGTGAGACTAGATGAAAAATTCCAGTGCACCTATATTGTAAATGTAATCACCCTCAATATTGTTAATATAATCACATCACTATGCACAGACTCAACTCAGATGAAAAAGAGACGGGGGATAAACTCCACGGAAAAAGAAAAACAAGAGCTTAAGTCAAGGGAATATTTATTAATATTTCTAAAATTTTAATTTATGGATATGTATCTATCCTAAGTTCTCGAAGGTAGGGAATGAGTCACCAAGTAGATAAAGCTACTTCTGAAGGTGACAAGTGTTGAATTAAAGGCATGCAATATATATTGTTGGCCTTAGTGTAATTTGGGGGAAAATCATTCATTCAAAGAATCATCTAGATGGATTTCCTCTACGAAGGAATACGTATTTTGTTGCAACTTATTGTCATTTCTTTACCCTGTGCTTGGGAAGGTTTTTTTACTGTCGAAGAGGTGGGTTTTCAGGCATGTGAGCAGTCTCTCTAGGTGAGAGTTTGTTGGGAATTGTTCCCTAGTGCGTTGGGCATTAGATACAGGGCTCTGAGACTTCATGTCTGACATGTTGTTGAAGCCCCGAAAGGGAATTGGGGTAGCCGAAGGACTGTTGAACAGAGAACAGACACACTTCCCAGGGTGGTAAAATCATGTGGGGAATGAGGGATTGTAGGCTAGTTTCAGGAGTCAACACCTTGGACCAAGTATTTTTGTTGAATATCAAACCATAGCCCGATAGTAGGAACCCTTTTTCTTGTGGAGTTTAAACCCAGCTCAAGGATGATCCATCACTGAAATATTATAAGCGACAGAGTCTATGGTTCGGAGGAACATCTAAGTCCTGCACGTAGTTTGTGTCTTTTCATAAAAGATAAGTGTCCTTCATAGGCTGGTTTAATTACCTTGTGCTCTAATGTTATATTTTCAATGGGTTATCTTTCTGTATGAAATTGCATCTATATGTTGTGAATAATGTTGTGTAATTTTATTGCTTGTATGTGTGTGTGTGTGTTTCTTATTCCTATATGTTGCAAGATATGTGGGAATGATAGTTATAAGTGTTTCATGTTAGTTACATGTATGATGAATCTATATATATGTAATGTTGCATATGAGAAGTATGACAGTTCTTGAGAATTCTTGTAAGTTAAACTTTTTGGTATGATTGGAAGATACCAAGACATGGTATGAATCATCGAGTGTGCAGAGAAGCAACCCACGCACACAAAAGTGATAGAATCTGCATGCAACATTGGATCGATTGTGCACACAGTAGTATTTTTTATGCAGAGCATTGCACGCATAGCAGTATACATGTGCTTTGAAGGGATAAAGTGCACATTAGTTTTGTGACATTTATTATGTTGCTATAATTGTATTAAAAGAAGTGTACTCGTAGAGAGAGACTCACCACAAGTCTGAGTGTAGTAAATTAAAGTTGTGCGTAGTTAATCTGGTCTACTTGTAACAAGTAGCATTATAAGTAGTATTCGCGCACTATGAATTTTGAAGTAGTATTGTCCAGTAGTGATCTTGGGCTACTACAAAGAATTTATTGGTGACAAAAGTTGAGATTGTGTGACATGGCCTAGCTTGTAAGGTTGGGAACATTACAAAATCTTTAGCTGCTAAAAGCTTATGGTGAGTAATTACTCATGATAGCCTTTGGAAGCATATAATTGTTCAGAGATACATTAATCCATATTCAATAATATATTGGATCAAGAGTATGAGGAAAGTAATAAAGTATTTGTCTACCTATTGGAATGATTTAGTTCAAGCCTATCCCTTGATAGGAAAGTGGATAGTTTGGAAAGCAGGGGTCGGGGAATAGGTTAGGGTTGGCATTGACCATTGGGTAGGATGAATGAATTAACATAAATTGCCTGAAATACTATTGGTGCCCATCCAAGATAAAGGTATTTATACTCTTAACCAAATTTTGGAGGAGGAGACTACATATTTGTGGAAAAAACGGTGAATGAATACAAATAGATTAGGGATTGAAGGAGGATATGGGCATATGGAATGTCTATATTAACACCCTTCATCAAGCCATGTTAGAATTGGAGAGGAGGAATTCATTGTGGTATGGTTAAGGAACCACACTCCATGGTTTCATTCTACAAAATTAGGTTATAAAATAAACTTCCCCGCTAAGGTATATCACCCAACCTAGTGGTGGAATTTGGTTTGGAAGCTAAAAGTGTTGATGAAAAAACACATATTTTTATGGATCGCAATTGAGAGCAAGGTTCTAATTGGGAGGTCATGCAAAAATGAGCTAGACGGGGTCCTATAATCTATATTATATGTAGAGGGATGAGGAAACGATAAATCACCTTCTCATCAAGTGCCCATTTTTCAAACAATTCTAGTAAAAAAATGAACAAATTATAGGAGTGAAACAAGGGTCAATTGGAGACTCATTGGAGGAATACCTAAACAACTAGTTTATTAAAAGAAAACTAAAAGAATGGAGGGTAGTGTCATGTTTGACTACCTAGGGATTGTGGTTGGAAAAATAAAAATCTCTCTAAAGAAAATTTTGTAAACAATAAAGAGTAGGCTTGGGGGGGTTTTGATGGGGCTAGTCAGGGCCCTTAGGTCAATAGTAGTGTGGGGTGTATCTTGTATCTTTTAGAAAACCATTATGTCAAATTGAAGGTAGGACAAGGTGCTAGAAATAATAACTATGTTGAATTTATGGTATTAAGATTACTTCTTAAATGTGCTTTCAGTAATAATGTCAACAAATTGTAGGTATTTGGTGATTAAGCTTGGTAATCAAGTGGATGAATGGTACAAGTTAGCTTCTAAATATCTCACAAGTCCCTTGGGTGATCAACTAAAATAAGTTGCAAGCTCATTTAAGTCAATGTCTTTCACACATGTCTATCGAGAGGAAAATATGATAGGAAATGTTCTTTCAAAGGAGGGCCAATAGGTAACAATGGGAAAAGATATAATTGAATAAAATAGGAACGGAGAAATAATTGTCTCTGAATCCAATGCCTAAGTTCCTCATGCTGGAAGGGTTTTCATAATATGGAATATTTATTGAAATTCTAGAAAGTTAATGGATGTAATATTTATTCCGTTCCTATCCTTTTGTTCTATATAGAGCTTCAAGAATTTTCTATAAGAAATGTTAGTGACAATATTCTCATGCACATGTATAAGCATGATTAGGAAGATAATTTTGATTCTTTTTTGGTCTAGGTAGAGGTAGGAGTATGCTTACTCAAATCTATGATAGTGTAATAGCACAACATAAATGTAATATATTTTATTCTTGAAATAAAATGGTAATTTTTCTTGGAAAAAAAAGTATGTATTTTTATACATATTTTTAGAAGAAAAAAAATTAGAAAAAGTGTATCTCAAACTTACAAAAAATAATTATTTTGATCTTTAATATGTCACACATGTTTAAATTTTTACATCAAAATAGTATGTTTTGACAGGGTAGATAATTAAATTAGTGGAGCATAATGTATTTAAACACCATGGTAAAGTTTTGAAGGGATCTATAGTAGATCAACGAATTAATGCTCAACAAACACACAAAATCTTTGTTTTTGTCAAAAAAATTATTTGCAAATTAACAAAGTCAACAATTCCATTTTAGCTTGCAAACACTCATGTTCTATTTTTGAATGATGCATATTTGAAAAGCATAGCCATTAGTGGGCCCAAGCAATATGATTGGTACATCAACTTCCCCAAGCCATAAATTTCACAACGAACTCCAACAGGTTAGGGTGTTTAGATCTTAGGGTTTTTGCCTCTCATGGTTTTTGGCTTTAGTTTAAAAGGTCATTTTAGCCTCTTTTTATGGCCATTTTTGTGAATGAGTGTAACTGTGACATCTCTTCTTAGAGGTAAGATACCACCATTCTAGCCATTTGTATTGCTATTTACATTGCATTGTTTTTCATTATTTGATTCATTAATAGAATTTGGTTTTCACCATAATACTCTATTTGCAATATTGTATATGTGTTCTCTCTACAATATTGTGTGTTATTTCATTTCATTCTCAATCCAATATGGATGAGGTGACCATTCAAGACTTCCACCTTCAAAAAAATTATCCTTGACCTATAAAGATTTAGAACAATTTTGCACTATCAAAATTGCTAAATACAAGTGGGAAGAGCTCAAAAAATGCACCAAGAGTTCAAGACCTGCAAAATTTCTATAATATAACAAGGTTCAAGATCATTTTTGAGACAATGGAAATCTCGAATGGCCACCTTGAAGTCCTAAATGGCCACTTGGGTCATTTAATGGTAATATATATAGGTAATGAATAAGTTGAGTTGCATTATAAATATTTTACAATTTCCTCTATTCTTTTTTCATGCCATTTTTTTAAAGTGACTCCTTAGTAATAATATTTTGTTTGACCTCTTCAAATCCCGCTAGTGTGATTGGTTTTTAAGGGTTTCATTTGGAGGGTGACCTGAGTTCAAAACTCGTAGTAGTCGGAAGGAGACACCTAAAGAATCTGACAAACTATGGATTGGTGTGGCCTAGGCCAGGTGTGATCCTCTGGTGATTATGATGACTTAGATGCCCCTGGGTCATAGTTTCTTAGCCAAAGGCTAGTCCCGCAAGTCACAGACACACTAGAAAACAAAAAATATCCTTAGTTTTTCCGCCTTTAATATTAAAGATTAATTAATGATCCAATCACCCTCCTTATTTGCATCTTCCCTTACACAAACATACTCTTCACTAGGAAATTTCGTTTGTGACACTCTACAAATAATGGGGTGTTTTCTACAACCCAATGTAATGTTGGAAAGTTGGCTTGGACAATTGGTTTTCATTGATGTCAACCCTTGGAGAGTGATCTTGGAGATTGACGACAACCCTTAGAGATTGATTTCAACCCTTGGAGAGGTCTAGAGATGTTGGACATTTGTATGATCAAGATTGATGGTGAGTTAATTGGGTGCATTTAATATAATCTACATGTAGCTCCAGAGGTGTGGTTATGAAACCTAAAGTTGATTGAGGATTTTGGTCGTGAAGGACAGTGTAATTTCAGGTAAGACTATCATAGATGGATAGTACACGTCATTTTGTTTCTGGTGATATGTGGAATGCCACGTGGTTCCTCATAGTTAGGGAGATATGGCCTTATAAATTTGGAAGCCCCTAAGAATGGTCAAGAAGCCCTAGTTGGTTACAAGTCAATGAATGAAAGGGTAAAGTGGTTGCAACAAGAAACATCTAGAAGCCCTAAGTTTAAGGGAAGAGGTTACCTAACAAAAGTATAAATACCCATCAAGGAGTCATTCACAAGTACACTCACACAAATACATTGAATATCTATCTTGTGAATGTTATGGTCTAGTATTGTGATCTTTTGGATAATTTGTGACGGAGAATTCTGAGGTAGCGAAGTGGGATAAGTGAAATATTCTTGGGATTGCAGAGGAGAGGGGGAAAAACTGAGGAAACCATAATTTAGGTCATCCTCACGGGTCATCCCATACTTTTCTAACGAGGCCCTCATAGGTTGTCCTATATATGTCAAGCGAGGAATCCTCGCAGATAAGCTAATGTCTATCTAGCGAGGCACTTGCATATTTGGGCAAAGGTTAGTACCAGGTTGTTGATTGAATGTGGAAGAAGCTATAATTCATATTAAAGAGTAACATGCTATCTACAACATCAAAGGTAATGGTTAAGGCTTATGGTTTTGGTGTTATGGTACATGCATGGTGATGATAGTATATGTTATGGTACATGCATGGTGATGATAACATGTGATTTGGTGCATCTTGTTAATGTGATGGTACATTGATTAGAGGCATTACTGGCTAGTTTGGTTTCTAGATTAGTTACATGTTATGGTACATACTTGAGGCTTGATATATTGTATTAAGGAGCATGCTTGAGGCATGTGTTTGAGGAAATTGGTATATAACTTGAGGCACATCATTGGATGTATGGTGCATGTTGATTGAGGTCTACTTGTTGAGATACATTGATGGTACATATCTTGGCTACATTGGCACATGGTTTATGGTAGTTGGTTGAGGCATATCATGAGTGATATGACACTTATTTGTGGTACATGGTTGGCATGTTGCATGGTTGATGATGTTATTGGTATTGGTACATTGATAGAGGCACTTGTTGGTGATCTTGATATATGCTTGGTACACATTTGTCACATATTCTTAGCATATGATTGAGGCACTTCATTGATGATATCTTATGGTATATGGCATGGTGTTGATGTACATGGTTGGTACATGGTATGGTACAAGTGCTGATGATACAGGTGTTGGTGCATGGTTGATGCTCTCTTTTCGGTATAGGTGGTGTTATAGGTTTGGTGCATGGTTTATGCACTTATTGTTGGTACATGTACATATTGATGCATGTTTTATGCATGGTACAAGTTGGTACTTGGTTGAGACTCATATCTTGTGATGGTATGTGATGGTGTTGGTACATGCTTGGTAGAGGCATGTGTTGGTGATGTTGAGCATATGGTTTGAGATATTCTCTTGGTGATCTTGGCATGAGTTGCATGCATATGAGAGTGGATTTGTTTTCATGGATGAGACAGTGATTGGTTGGACACACTGTTGTGACAGTGATCGGTTGACAGGTTACAAGTTGTTGGCAGTGGCAACGACAATGATAGTGGCAATGACATTGGAAGTGATTGTGGTAGTGACAATTGGTATACATTTATATTTCAGGACGGAAGGACAAGGCAAGGAAAGGGGTTTATAGCCTCCTTCCAGTTGATGCTAGAGAATCAAGGAGTTAGAGATTCCTTTAGGTTGGAGCCTGAGAACTAGGTGGTTGTATCCATCTTCCAGTTAGATCCGGAGAACCCAGGAGGTTGTAGCCTCCTTCTAGTTGGAGCCATAGAATTCAGGGAGTTGTAGCTTCCTTCAGGTTGGAGCTTGATAATAGGGGGTTGGAGTTTCCTTCCAGTTGTAACTGGAGAACTTGGAAGTTGGTGCTTCCTATGAATGAATTCTTGATATATATAAGAAAGCATTCCATGGTTTTCTCCCATTTAGGTTTCCACGTAAATACTGGTGTATTGTGTTCTTGATGTGATGTTGCTTATGTTTACATGCTTATGATATATATTATTGGATGCATTCATAGATGATACATTGATGATAAACTGATGAATATTGTTGGTAAAGATAAATAATATATATTGTGGTTAAAAGTGGTATAATTACTCATTATTGATTCATCCCCCCTCTTAGTAATCCAACAATTGGTATCAGAGAAAGTTCCTTCAGGAAACAATTTAACTACTAGAAGGAAGATCATGGAGAGCAATAATTTGTATAAGAATGGAATACCACAGTTTGATCGAAAGAGCTATGAATTTTGGAGCAGGAGGATGAAAACATATGTACAAGCACATGGATTTGATGTTTGGAAATCGGCAATAAACAGATACAAAGAGCATGCCACTCCTCCAACAAATAACAATGGAAAGAAACTCGGTCAAAACAATTCGAGGGATAAAAATGCCATCCTAAATGGTTTGGTTGATTCAATATGTCAAGGTTATGCATTGTGATTCTACAAAGGAGATATGGGAGAAACTTTGTAATGTTTATGAATGGGATGCCAAAGTCAAAAGAGCCAAGATTCAAACTTATAGAGGTCAATTTGAAGAACCAAAGATGAAAGAAGAGGAAGACATTGCAGCCTACTTTCTACGGGTTGATGAAATAGTGAATGTTATTAAAGGTTTGGGAGAAGAAATCAAAGAATCAGACATTTTTTAAAAGGTACGATAAGCATGGATGAACTACATGGAATATTTACAACTTATGAAATGAGGATAGTACATGAAAATCCATCCAAAAAAGAAGCAGCTTTTAAAGCATCCAAAAGGACAAAGAAGAAGAGACATCCCAAGTCAAATCCAAATTGCAGTTGTAGAAATGATTTAGATGAGGATGAATAAATAGCCAACTTCATAAAGAAGTTGAAGAGAGGAGCTGACAAGTACAAAGGTATGATTCCCTTAAAATGTTTTAGCTGTGGTAAAATTGATCATTTTGCAAATAAGTGTCCTTATTCTAAGAAGTCGGATAGTGACGAAGAGGAAGACTCCAAGAAAGAAAAGAAACATCAAAAGGTAAATAGGAAAGATAAAAGGAAAGTATTCAAGAAAAATCACTACTCAAGAGAAGAAAATTCCTCATCCGATGAAGATGATGAAAGTGACAGTAACTCATAAAAAGTACTCTTTATGGCTATGGAAAATAAGAAAATGATGAAGTGGATATTGAGGCACAATTAATCAATGATTTAATCGAGCTAAAGAAAGAAAGGAAGAAAAAAAAAATCATTCAAAGAAGAAAACATCCACTTGAAGAAGGAAAAAGAAAGGAAGAAGTAATGCATATCCAGATGATAAAGAAAGAAAAAGAGTGTGAGAAACTCGAAGAGGAAATTGTGACATTGAGATTTGAATTCAACAAGCTCGGTAAGAACTTGAAAATATCTCAAGTCTTAGAAAACATTATCAACATTCAAAGGCAATACAGTGACGAATCCGGACTGGGATACAAAAATGGTCATTTTGAGGAAGGTTCAAGCTCCATGACGAAATCAACAGAACAAAGGGGTTATGCAAAAGTTCCCAAAGGAAGGAATCATGGTCAACAAGAATCAGAAAAAAATTAATACAAAAGACCTTCTACATCCAGGTTGCAAAGAAGCTTCAATCATTGTGAAAGAGAAGATATTGATTATCCAAGGAAGAATTACAGAAGGACTACACCACAAAGAAGATCATTCACTCCCAGGTATGTAAATTTATTTTATGGTCATTGTTTTAATTATACTAACTTTGGACATAAAGCTGTAGATTTCAGGGCTTATGAAAGAAATGATCAAGAAAGAAATGCTCATGTGATCCCACATAATATTGAATGTTACAAGTTCCACAACTATGGACACATAGCTCGAAATTGTAGAAGCATTATAAAGCCTCCCATGAAAGAAAATATTGATGACAGAGACAAGAAGGCTTGGAGATGAAGTAAAAAACAAGAAGAGCGGGTAAATGAAGAATAGGTCCAACTAATCATACTTACAGGATTTACAACATCACAAGATCATGAGGAGTTTACAGGTAAAGAGGAAGTGTCAAAATTCAGGCAGAGGATGAAGAAGAAGTTTTCAAAACTCAGAATGATGACAAAATTCAAAAAGAGGACGAAAATGAATATTTCTCCACTGACGAAGAAGAATATTACTCTGCATCAGAGCATGTATTGTTCTAATCCATCTGACTTGGAGACTCTCGGTAAATATGTATGTTTAACAGGGGGAGTCAATGCAGTAGTTACTACAGATAAGAGAACCATCCTTCGAGCAGTGTGTTGATGGGTCTTAAATCCCTTGATTCAACAGCAGGAACCAAACCCACCACTGAGGCCCAATTAGACTCTACAGCGTTTGAGATGGAATGGCTCTCCAGATCTTATGATCCAACCAATTTATTGATGGGCTTTGTGTTTTCTTGTGAAGGCTCTCCCTTCAAGTAGGATTGTTCTTTTCTGTATTTTCTCTTGAGTGGGACTAGTTTGAGAGATGCAAGCCAGCATAAGCCAACTTGACAAGTAACAAGATTGAGTTTCAACTACTGCAAAGAGGATGAGCTTGGGATAACCCGTTGCTCAAACATGTAGGCAATGATTCTATGCCAAAGGGCCTAGTAATAATACATTAACCAAATGAATGTCGAATTACTGTATGAAAAAAACTAATTAACAGAAAGAAAACACATATGTAATCAAGATCATGGTAAGAAAAATAATTCATCTACCATAACATTCATTATATAACAACACAATGATTTATCTTCATCATTAAGAAAAGAACATCAAAACATTGCACCAGATAACTTGACAACAAAATTAATTGCTCTTACTCATTTACTGCATCATTCATGGAACAGGATAGGAAGTAATTTTTCTCCAACTCCAATCACATACATATGATGAAAATAGCTTGTCTTTGGTCCATAAGGACTTCTCAATTCATAGTAGTCTCAAAATAATTATCAACAACCAAAAATAAATAGTTCTTACAACAACCATCGACCCTTGACTAACCGGTCGATGTCTCTATTTATAATATAAAAATCAATCGAAATTAACAGCTAAGTACAGTTTAAACCAAACAAAAATCGCCACGTGACGTGGTCATCCATAAGTTTCTTTAACAATTCATCTAGGATATTTCTTGAAACGGATGACTTTCTTCATATTCAAACCAGCTGATAAACAAATCTTCATAGGTTTGGGCCCATGGGAACCTGTGTTGTTCCATTAGGGCTGCATNATCGAGAGCAGTCTTTCTCCCCATGTAACTTGCAGAGTAGATACATGAGATATATGTATGGTTCCCTGAGATTGCCTGTTGGGTACCAGCCAACAGTCCGGTTCGTGAATTTTTTCTCTTCTCTCCACCAAGACGCAATGATTTTGTTGGTATCGTTTGACCCATAGAAACTCAGGACGAAATTGGTGCTCAATTTTAGCTCGGAATCTTTGAGCTTATAGTAACTATGAACCTCTGATGGCAGGAAGACCCCGATGCATTCATCATTATCATCATTAATCAAACATTTTTGGGCATAAGCATGGTCAATGATCCACTTTAGGAGCTCAATGCAAGGAAAGCCCGGAGACCGGCTTGCCACCATGTGCAGATAAGCCTTGCGAATGTTGGGGAGGACCTCGTCATCGAGCTTCCTTGTATCAGGATCGCTATGTAGGGTATATTCAAGGGGTTCTTCTTTCTTGATTTTCTTGAAAATATCTTCCCAGCGAGGAAAGGCCATCTTGCCTCCAATACTTGCATCCATGTCTCTGAAAGATGGAGGCTAGACAAAGGGCTCCTTGGTGATTCTCTTAATGACGGACACTGGCTTG
>JZKD02S0171484.1:10511-23083 GCA_000966675.3 Picea glauca | reverse complement strand
CTGAAGAGGGGGAGCGCCTTTTTCATTCACAGATGTGGGTGAAGGGGACCCCGCTGCATTTTATTGTTGATAGTGGAAGCCAAAAGAACCTCATCTCAGCAGAGGTTGTCAAACAACTGGGATTGTCAACAACACCACACCCGCATCCATACAACATCGAGTGGCTTCGCCAAGGATGAGATCTTCATGTCAGCCATCAGTGTCGATTGTCATATGGCATCCAACCCTTCAAGGATGAGGTATTATGTGATGTTTCCCCACTGGATGTCTGTGATGTTCTCTTGGGATAGCGATATATGTGGAAGCGCCATGTTATTTATGAGTCTCGACCTTGTAGTGTTATTGTCACTTTGGGGGGTCATCTCTACAAAATACCAGAGGTAGTTCCCACTACTGTTCCACCTAAAAAGTGTCGCAAAGTAGTATCTCATACTGCAAAATTTAGCTTCTTCACAATCTATTCAAAAGGAGAACAGAAGGACACTGCAACCACTACAACATCACCCTAAGCACCTTCTATCCTACAGAAGCAGGTCGACAAGGATGCTTCAAAATGCAAAGATTCCTTTTGCACAACATCCTCTCATGTAGACTGACTTGTTGAATATCCTCAACCTCAACGGGTTCATGATAGACTTCCACAAACTGAGCAGTGAGATGTCTCCAGCAAGACAAGCAGCTCACGAAGATGTCGATTCAACAAATGTTTTTCCTTCTCCCCCAGGAACTCAACGCAATGGAGACCATTTCTTCCTAAGGAGGGAGGATTGATCTAGGTGGATAATAGTTTCCACCCACCTTTTCCAACTATCTCAAAACAGCTTTCTGGCAATTTTGACAATTTACTATTTTTAGGAGGTTTTAACTTCCGGGGCCATTTTGAGGGCCTAAATGAAGGTTTTTCAAGATATATGTTCTCAATGATATCCAAAGGCATGATTGAGCCCCCAAAATGAATCTCCTCTATGATACCTTTCCAACGAGCTATCATACNTTTTCTGAAAAAATAATCATCTTGGCAATTTGTTTTTTGTATATGGGGTTTTTTGCTAGTTCGACAAGAGGTATAGGAATCTTGATTTTTTTTATTTCATTTTCCAGACTAAAATTTCCCATGGTTTTGTCGCTCTCTATGTTTTGGGCCTCCATTCCCTTCTTTTCAGCTTTCTTTTGTGGTGTGAATTTGGTTTCACTCACAGGGACCTATGTTTTCACGGTGGGTGTTCCTACTGACTTTGGCTTGACAGGTTGTGTGTCAGTGGTGTTGGTTTTTGCAGTCTGCTTCTCGGCAATTTTTGGGGCCACTTCGTTAGTTTCTCCCCTCAACCATATCCTTTTCATTGGGGTGGTTGGAAGACTCTTGTTTCTAGGTATTAAATTGTATTTCTGGTGCAGTTCGGCTATTATATCATCTGCAATACCCTGATAGGTCAAGTCTTCTGATCTATTTTCTTTATTTAAGGATTTTTCATAATCTTGTCTCGATAAATAGGGTTGTAGACTATCGTCACCAAGATTATTTATATCCTCATCTAACTCTTCAAAATCTTCTATGTCTTCCCCTCCAATGAAGTTTTTACCCTTGAAGGGGGTTGGTATTTTTTGATCCTCATTCTTAATTAGTTTTTGTGGGGCTTGAGGATCAGGATTCCTTCTGAAATATTTCCTAGGAAAATGATATTTTTTTTATTTATTGAGTTCCATTTTTGAGATATTATTTGAAAGATCCCTAATTATCCTATCCATCTCGTCTATTTTATCTCCTGAGGATTTCCCCTGTCCATAGAATCCACCTTGTTCTTTGAAGTTTCTATTTTCTTTGTTCCCAGTTTCTACTCTGGTTTTTAGTTTTCCTGATGCCATCATGTTCGATTCAATTTCTAGGGCATCATATTGCATCTTGGTGAGATCTATTGATCTCCTTTCTCTTAATAATAAAGAGAAATCAGGGTCAAAGGCTCCAGAGAAAGTTACTTTCATTATGGGTTGAGAAGGTTTGACCTCAACTGGCATTTTATTATACAACTTGTTAAACCTTTGAGTGAACTCAAGAACCGATTCTGAGCTTTTTTTTCTAGTATTCCCAAATTCAGTTAGGTAATAGAGGTGGTCTCTCCTTTCTCCCCATTGTTTGATAAAAGTGTTTTCAAGTTCTTCGTAAGACCTTACAGATCCCGCTGCCAGGGATCAGAACTAGGTCCACACCTGTCCTTTGAAAGTCTGAACGAGGAGTCTAGAGTAGACATATTCATGCTCTATTATGAGGATGTCATCAAATTGGTCAAAGAAATTGATGTGTTCTTGTGCGGTTAAATATCCTTCCGCTGTGAATTTGGGAAGAATTTTCATGTAATTTTTGGGAAGGTTTTGTAGGGAAATTGGGAGGACAAGAGGGGCATATCTGGTAGCCACCTTAGCAAATATTCTAGGGAGTGTTACTTGGTCGCCTGCTGCTCCTCTAGTGACACCGCCTACAACACTACCTCCAGCTCCCGCACCTCTGTGTGTAGCCATTGATGGATTTGAGGCTGAAACTCAAAGTGTATGAGGAGAAAGCTCATAGAAGTTTGGTAGATTTTGGTTTGTGCATGAATGTGATATAAAGGTTGTGGAGAAATGATTATCAAGGCATAGAAAACTGGAGAAGAAAGGCCCAAGAAGAAAAGAACTTGTTTCTCCAGACTCATAAGACGAATATATCGGAGAATCAATGGGGGTTAAATCAGAATATACATGGCATTCGTCAAAGTACTTGGTAGTAGGAGTGTGCACTTCAGAAAAAGAGAATGTATCAATTCAAAGGGGGAGTGAGATGGATCTCTCAAGAATTCCCCTAACATTCGGCTATGTAGAATTAGGTTGAGAGATGGTATGTGTCGGTGAAACGATTTGTCTAAGGGATCTTCATGATTCTAAAATATTTTCTGGATCAGAAACTGGCGAAGTCTATTTGTCATCTGGGTTCTTCCTGGTATTCTTTTGGCTCAAAGACAACTTATTTATTGTGGATTCTCCAAGTGAAATATGAAGGTAGCCTTAAAAAGTTTTCGATCTTTGTTCACTATCAAAGAAAGAAAATGTCAATGTCGTTCTTCCCAGGGAAAAGTTTTGTTTCTTCGTTCCCTAGCAATGACGCCAAAAGATGTTGTTCTTGAGTTTATACTTTAAGGCTCTAAAGCATACCATTAAAGAATCTGATACAAGTAAATAAAGTTAAGGTAGACAAAGTCACCTTTGAAGGATAACCACTATGGTTGGTTCCTTAATTGTCTCCGTTGAGCTTCCCAGTTTTCTTGGATGCTTATGTCTCGTTCAATGGCTGCCCATGAACGTTCTAATTCGACCCAGGTGTTAGCTGTTTGCAAGATAGTGTTAAATAAATTTAGGTCAATGCTAGTCTGACTAGAAAGGTCGGGTTCTACATTAGGTTGTCTTAAGGCAGACATAGCCATGAGGGATGATGGTTGGAAGAAGGTCTAAAAATTTGTTCAATAAAGTGTGTTGCTTTCTGATTTTGATTATAAGAGAAAAATTTCAAACATAGATTAATATTCAACAGATCAGAGGTTGTTTCATGTTCCTAAGTTAGATTTTAAAGACATGATAGTGACGAGTGAAAAAAACAAAATCATTTAACAAAAATGAGGCATCTATCATGGAAGAATCTCACTTTGCAACGAGGAAAGATGAAAGACAAGAGGACTCTAATGAAACACAAACCATTTCATCCTAAATAATCTATAGTTCTTGAAACTGCTGACAGCAGGTACAGAGGAAAAATTGTAAATAATTAGATAACCCAACAACTTGAACCAATAGTAAATATTTTGCTAAATTATTGTTAAAATTTCATCAAAGATACACCTAAGAAAAAATGCTATGAGAAAAAACAAAGGGAACACATAGATCAGGATTGACAAGATCTGGAATCTCCGCTCTGCATTCTTATTAATCACTGCAAAAATTTTCTCCTGTACAATGGCCACCAAAAAAAAGCCTTTTCCTAGTCCTAAAAATTTACATTTATACAAAATTTCCAATCCTTGGCGGTTGGGGAATCTCTAATTTCTAGGAACTAAATATTTATCATAAATAAGCTAAAAATTGTTTTACATGATTTTCTTTATCTTTCTTTTATTTTTATAGCTACACTTTTCAAACTGGTACTTTATTTCTATGTTGAAGACTCTTCTTCTTTTTCTCTAACACATTCGATGCATTTGTTGAGAAAAGGTGCAAACGTTTTGGAAGGCTCTGGAAACTCCTTTGCTTCGAATAGATATACCTTTCTCTATATCTTTGGGAAATAGTCTTCAAATCTTTTATCTACAAACTTTATTGATTGCAATTTTAAGTTGGGATAAATCAACAACCTATTGATTAAGGTGACATCCATTTCTCTTAGTTGTGAAATCTCCATCTGGATCTCACTTAGATCTTATTTAAACTTTAATTGGTGTCTTGCAATATTTATCTGCCCTCGAAGCCCTGTGCAATTGTACTTTCCGATGTTTAATGACCCTTTGTCTAAGAGATTGAAAAGCTCTTCGTAGTCATCTTTGATTTCTTAACTATTCTTTTGTTTTCCATTATGTTGGCTTCCCATACTTTGAGCATAATGTCACCTCTGATTTTCTCTGTGGCTAATAATTTTGTAGTTTTGGATGTCTCTTCGTTCGTTGAACATATGATTTCCCTTTGAAGAGAAACCCTTGCTGCTTTAGCTTCTTTTTCCTTCAAGATGATGTTATCAAAGGAATTTCTTACTTCATGGAAGTAACTATGGAGGATCTCTATCTTCGAAATCAACTTCTGTTGTTCAACTTCTAGCTCTGCATGCACTTCCAATGACTGGGCCTAGAAAACTTTCAGATCTATGACTAGATCTTCAATTGACTTTAATTTTGTTTTTAATTGATTTATGATTTCTTCTTGCATTTGAATTTTCTACACTCTCTCTTCCATCTCGCTGAGGCTTGTTTTCAAGGATTGAATCTCTTTCTTATCCTTGGCTCTAGCTTGGTCCATACATTTATTTATACCTTCTTCAATCCTTTTTTCATTATCCTTTAATTGGCCTTGTAGTTTAGAGATCATGAGGTTTCTCTGTCTCAGACATGCTTTCATATTTTCAATAGTGAATTGGTTAGTTGTGGCTAACACTCCCATAGAACCAGCTACTTCGGTGAAATCTTCTTCCTCCAAATTATGCCTGTCTATTATGATTTTGTGCTTCTTTACCATGGCATTTTCCCTTTGATGCATTTCCTGCTTCAACACTACCTTTCTCTTCTTACTGAAAAAATAATCAGATGGAGGAATCTCTTCTCTCGAGATGGGCTCAAGGTCACTAACATATAGAGCTCCCAGTTGGGGGAAACCGAAAGTGGATTGTAATGGAGTCAAAGAGCCAATGGGAGAACCTAGTACTATAGATCTTACCTACCCTATTGTTTTGGGGGTATCACCATGAATTGTAGATGATGAAGGGAAATCTGGTTTATCAGACACTGGGGATGTCTAAGACCCTTTTTCCATTCCTGAGTTCTCTACCTTTTGTCCTTTTGTTTTCCGTGGAGACTCTTTGGTCTCTTCTAGAATTCTCTTTGTATTTTCTTTATCCTGCCCTCCTGATCCGAAACTTGGGGGTATGATTCCTTTTTCTCGAGGCTGAGTTGATTCTTCTCTTAGTAATACCCAAGGAAAACCACTTCTCCGATGTNTTTTCTGAAAAAATAATCATCTTGGCAATTTGTTTTTTGTATATGGGGTTTTTTGCTAGTTCGACAAGAGGTATAGGAATCTTGATTTTTTTTATTTCATTTTCCAGACTAAAATTTCCCATGGTTTTGTCGCTCTCTATGTTTTGGGCCTCCATTCCCTTCTTTTCAGCTTTCTTTTGTGGTGTGAATTTGGTTTCACTCACAGGGACCTATGTTTTCACGGTGGGTGTTCCTACTGACTTTGGCTTGACAGGTTGTGTGTCAGTGGTGTTGGTTTTTGCAGTCTGCTTCTCGGCAATTTTTGGGGCCACTTCGTTAGTTTCTCCCCTCAACCATATCCTTTTCATTGGGGTGGTTGGAAGACTCTTGTTTCTAGGTATTAAATTGTATTTCTGGTGCAGTTCGGCTATTATATCATCTGCAATACCCTGATAGGTCAAGTCTTCTGATCTATTTTCTTTATTTAAGGATTTTTCATAATCTTGTCTCGATAAATAGGGTTGTAGACTATCGTCACCAAGATTATTTATATCCTCATCTAACTCTTCAAAATCTTCTATGTCTTCCCCTCCAATGAAGTTTTTACCCTTGAAGGGGGTTGGTATTTTTTGATCCTCATTCTTAATTAGTTTTTGTGGGGCTTGAGGATCAGGATTCCTTCTGAAATATTTCCTAGGAAAATGATATTTTTTTTATTTATTGAGTTCCATTTTTGAGATATTATTTGAAAGATCCCTAATTATCCTATCCATCTCGTCTATTTTATCTCCTGAGGATTTCCCCTGTCCATAGAATCCACCTTGTTCTTTGAAGTTTCTATTTTCTTTGTTCCCAGTTTCTACTCTGGTTTTTAGTTTTCCTGATGCCATCATGTTCGATTCAATTTCTAGGGCATCATATTGCATCTTGGTGAGATCTATTGATCTCCTTTCTCTTAATAATAAAGAGAAATCAGGGTCAAAGGCTCCAGAGAAAGTTACTTTCATTATGGGTTGAGAAGGTTTGACCTCAACTGGCATTTTATTATACAACTTGTTAAACCTTTGAGTGAACTCAAGAACCGATTCTGAGCTTTTTTTTCTAGTATTCCCAAATTCAGTTAGGTAATAGAGGTGGTCTCTCCTTTCTCCCCATTGTTTGATAAAAGTGTTTTCAAGTTCTTCGTAAGACCTTACAGATCCCGCTGCCAGGGATCAGAACTAGGTCCACACCTGTCCTTTGAAAGTCTGAACGAGGAGTCTAGAGTAGACATATTCATGCTCTATTATGAGGATGTCATCAAATTGGTCAAAGAAATTGATGTGTTCTTGTGCGGTTAAATATCCTTCCGCTGTGAATTTGGGAAGAATTTTCATGTAATTTTTGGGAAGGTTTTGTAGGGAAATTGGGAGGACAAGAGGGGCATATCTGGTAGCCACCTTAGCAAATATTCTAGGGAGTGTTACTTGGTCGCCTGCTGCTCCTCTAGTGACACCGCCTACAACACTACCTCCAGCTCCCGCACCTCTGTGTGTAGCCATTGATGGATTTGAGGCTGAAACTCAAAGTGTATGAGGAGAAAGCTCATAGAAGTTTGGTAGATTTTGGTTTGTGCATGAATGTGATATAAAGGTTGTGGAGAAATGATTATCAAGGCATAGAAAACTGGAGAAGAAAGGCCCAAGAAGAAAAGAACTTGTTTCTCCAGACTCATAAGACGAATATATCGGAGAATCAATGGGGGTTAAATCAGAATATACATGGCATTCGTCAAAGTACTTGGTAGTAGGAGTGTGCACTTCAGAAAAAGAGAATGTATCAATTCAAAGGGGGAGTGAGATGGATCTCTCAAGAATTCCCCTAACATTCGGCTATGTAGAATTAGGTTGAGAGATGGTATGTGTCGGTGAAACGATTTGTCTAAGGGATCTTCATGATTCTAAAATATTTTCTGGATCAGAAACTGGCGAAGTCTATTTGTCATCTGGGTTCTTCCTGGTATTCTTTTGGCTCAAAGACAACTTATTTATTGTGGATTCTCCAAGTGAAATATGAAGGTAGCCTTAAAAAGTTTTCGATCTTTGTTCACTATCAAAGAAAGAAAATGTCAATGTCGTTCTTCCCAGGGAAAAGTTTTGTTTCTTCGTTCCCTAGCAATGACGCCAAAAGATGTTGTTCTTGAGTTTATACTTTAAGGCTCTAAAGCATACCATTAAAGAATCTGATACAAGTAAATAAAGTTAAGGTAGACAAAGTCACCTTTGAAGGATAACCACTATGGTTGGTTCCTTAATTGTCTCCGTTGAGCTTCCCAGTTTTCTTGGATGCTTATGTCTCGTTCAATGGCTGCCCATGAACGTTCTAATTCGACCCAGGTGTTAGCTGTTTGCAAGATAGTGTTAAATAAATTTAGGTCAATGCTAGTCTGACTAGAAAGGTCGGGTTCTACATTAGGTTGTCTTAAGGCAGACATAGCCATGAGGGATGATGGTTGGAAGAAGGTCTAAAAATTTGTTCAATAAAGTGTGTTGCTTTCTGATTTTGATTATAAGAGAAAAATTTCAAACATAGATTAATATTCAACAGATCAGAGGTTGTTTCATGTTCCTAAGTTAGATTTTAAAGACATGATAGTGACGAGTGAAAAAAACAAAATCATTTAACAAAAATGAGGCATCTATCATGGAAGAATCTCACTTTGCAACGAGGAAAGATGAAAGACAAGAGGACTCTAATGAAACACAAACCATTTCATCCTAAATAATCTATAGTTCTTGAAACTGCTGACAGCAGGTACAGAGGAAAAACTGTAAATAATTAGATAACCCAACAACTTGAACCAATAGTAAATATTTTTCTAAATTATTGTTAAAATTTCATCAAAGATACACCTAAGAAAAAATGCTATGAGAAAAAACAAAGGGAACACATAGATCAGGATTGACAAGATCTGGAATCTCCTCTCTGCATTCTTATTAATCACTGCAAAAAGTTTCTTCTGTACAATGGCCACCAAAAAAAAGCCTTTTCTTGGTCCTAAAAATTTACATTTATACAAAGTTTCCAATCCTTGGCGGTTGGGGAATCTCTAATTTCTAGGAACTAAATATTTATCGTAAATAAGATAAAAACTGTTTTACATGATTTTCTTTATCTTTCTTTTATTTTTATAGCTACACTTTTCAAACTGGTACTTTATTGCTATGTTGAAGACTCTCCTTCTTTTTCTCTAACACATTCGATGCATTTGTTGAGGAAAGGTGAAAACGTTTTGGGAGGCTCTGGAAACTCCTTTGCTTCGAATAGATATACCTTTCTCTATATCTTTGGGAAATAGTCTTCAACTCTTTTATCTACAAACTTTATTGATTGCAATTTTAAGTTGGGCTGAATCAACAACCTATTGATTAAGGTGACACCCATTTCTCTTAGTTGTGAAATCTCCATCTGGATCTCACTTAGATCTTATTTAAACTTTAATTGGTGTCTTGCAATATTTATCTGCCCTCGAAGCCCTGTGCAATTGTACTTTTCGATGTTTAATGACCCTTTGTCTAAGAGATCGAAAAGATCTTTGTAGTCATCTTTGATTTCTTAACTATTCTTTTGTTTTCCATTATGTTGGCTTCCCATAATTTGAGCATAATGTCACCTCTGATTTTCTCTGTGGCTAATAATTTTGTAGTTTTGGATGTCTCTTCGTTCGTTGAACATATGATTTCCCTTTGAAGAGCAACCCTTGCTGCTTTAGCTTCTTTTTCCTTCAGGATGATGTTATCAAAGGAATTTCTTACTTCATGGAAGTAACTATGGAGGATCTCTATCTTGGAAATCAACTTCTGTTGTTCAACTTCTAGCTCTGCATGCACTTCCAATGACTGGGCCTAGAAAACTTTCAAATCTATGACTAGATCTTCAATTGACTTTAATTTTGTTTTTAATTGATTTATGATTTCTTCTTGCATTTGACTTTTCTACACTCTCTCTTCCATCTCGCCGAGGCTTGTTTTCAGGGATTGAATCTCTTTCTTATCCTTGGCTCTGGCTTGGTCCAGACATTTATTTATACCTTCTTCAATCCTTTTTTCATTATCCTTTAATTGGCCTTGTAGTTTAGAGATCATGAGGTTTCTCTGTCTCAGACATGCTTTCATATTTTCAATAGTGAACTGGTTAGTTGTGGATAATACTCCCATAGAACCAGCTACTTCGGTAGTGAAATCTTCTTCCTCCAAATTATGCCTGTCTATTATGATTTTGTGCTTCTTTACCATGGCATTTTCCCTTTGATGCATTTCCTGCTTCAACACTACCTTTCTCTTCTTACTGAAAAAATAATCAGATGGAGGAATCTCTTCTCTCGAGATGGGCTCAAGGTCACTAACATATAGAGCTCCCAGTTGGGGGAAACCGAAAGTGGATTGTAATGGAGTCAAAGAGCCAATGGGAGAACCTAGTACTATAGATCTTACCTACCCTATTGTTTTGGGGGTATCACCATGAATTGTAGATGATGAAGGGAAATCTGGTTTATCAGGCACTGGGGATGTCTGAGACCCTTTTTCCATTCCTGAGTTCTCTACCTTTTGTCCTTTTGTTTTTCGTGGAGACTCTTTGGTCTCTTCTAGAATTCTTTTTGTATTTTCTTTATCCTGCCCTCCTGATCCAAAACTTGGGGGTATGATTCCTTTTTCTCGAGGCTGAGTTGATGCTTCTCTTAGTAATACCCAAGGAAAACCACTTCTCCGATGTTTCTAGAAGTTTAGGAAATTGTTTTGCAAGTCAGGTGACAAAGATTGAAACCTGGCCAACACTTCATCATAACTTATAACTCCTCTAAACATGTCGTCACAAGGGGACTGTTCATGTTTGTATTCTTTCAGATTGCAATTGACTTGGTGATTACCCACAATTTTATGGGGATCATATTTCCTATGATCGATATTTAGAAAGTTTATCTCTCCTAATGCAGTTGCCTCAACCTTGGAATTCCCTAGATTGAGTAGTGAATATTTCCCAACCTGCACAGGGAAAATAGGCTAGAATCTCTTTTGGGACTTTTTTAGTTCATTCTCGATGCCACCTATTACTATTTGGTCAGCCACCTCCCTGCATACTAGTCTATCAGGGAGGGATTTTGGTAGTGTGTGGGGAGGGATTAAACATCTGAAAACCCTAATATAGGAACAATTTTCTTCTATAAATCAATCAGCGAAGGCCTTGAGACTTTCCATGACTAACTCAGAAATATGGAGAAGCTCACAACCATACAACATCTGGTGCACCGGAATCACCACGAAGTGGAAAATTTTGTAGAAGGAATCCTTAGCATTTTCCTTCCACAACTTAGAATGGTATTCATGAATGGGTTTATTGGAGGTTGGGTTCCAACTCCAATTCATCAGAGGGAAAGGGGTCATGAAGCATATGGTGTCCATGATGTAGGTAGACATATAGAAGTCCACTAGTTGGCCCTTGGATTTTTCGGTTTGATACTCTGTTACCTCCTTAGATAAATTGTCTGATAGGATTTTGTCCTAGTTGAAACTAAAACCTCCAGCTGCTTCATGAAGAAGAGGCACCCATTCCACAGGGAAATGAGTGGTGATTTTCTTTTTGAAGAGTCTACAAAGCATCATGGCTACATAGACCATGTATTCATTTAGTGAGGTTGTGGCATATTTCCTGTGAGTATCAATCCTAAATTTCTTTGGAATTTGGTTATGAATTCAACATTATAAATATACTTAGGATTAGGGGGTAGCATGTACATTACTTGTATATGTTCCAGCCTGAAGGAACCGATGATGACCCCAAGACTGTCCAAAATGCTTCTTGTCTTTGTGTCTTTTTTGTCTAAGGCCCAATATATCATATCATTATATGGTATGAGCCATGCCCATGCTGCTATCTTGTGAATTTCAGACTCCGCTATGTCTCGGAGTTTGTTCTCATAATCATGCATGAATTTCTTAATTTCGTAATCTAGATTCTCGAAGATTTGCCTCCAAGATTTGATAGAATCAATAGCATGGGGTGTGGTATTAGCTATGATATCTCCTTCTATACCTGTGCTTTCAGCAATTCCCTCAACTTTTTTAAGTACCCTCTTAGGTTTCATAGCGTTCGCATTAGATTGAAAACCTGTTTGTAGACGAGAAAATCTATAAGCCTGGATGAATACAACTCACTCGTGATTGTAAAAGATAAGAATAAAATTCAAAATGTAGAGTTGTAGTTCTTTTAACTCGTCCTTTAATGGATGTACTAAGACAGGCAGTAAGACTTTAATTTTTTAAATGAATAAGATGAGCTCAAAGATATGCATTTAAACTTAAAAATCTTAATTCATCCTATTAAAGATATTATCATATATCAACTTTCAGCTTGGAGTTTCGAAATGACTGTTTCTTAAAATGCCAAATCCTAAAGCCCGAAAGAAGTTTAGTGATTACTAATCATGTTTTAAAATGACTTAATTCAAGTTTAAGACTTTGTTTTAGAGTTTATGACTTCACATTTCGGAGTTTCGGGGATCATGTACCCAAGAGATATGTCATATGCAACCCTCGAATGCAAAAAGCGAATAGCTTAAATCAAACATTAATCATCTGTATTAAAACCTTAATTAATCAAGATTAGCCGTGATTAAGACTTTCGAAAATCACGAATCAGGAAATCGTAGGCCTATATTTCAAGAGCACTTTGTTACTAGGAAACCCGAAACTCTGAAAGAATTAAGATTCATTGATTGTGATTAAGGGTTTAATTAATCACACTTAAAAGGTACTTTGTGAATAAGCATATTGGGATTTATAACATTTGTTTCCACTGTATATATATATATATATATATATATATATATATATA
>JZKD02S0171472.1:319486-332228 GCA_000966675.3 Picea glauca | reverse complement strand
CATTCTCTCCAGGTTACACTTTGTTTAGTGTCGGAGGAATGGCCCAGGGTAAGGAATGGTCCAAGCATTTCTCGAGGGAAAACTCATTCTCTCCAGGTTACACTTTGTTTAGTGTGGAAGAATGGCCCAGGGTGGGAAATGGTCCAGGTTCAGAAATCAGAAACAATCCTTCTTCCTTGGTTGAGAAGAATGGGGCAGATAGCCCATTGTTGATATTCTATGTTGAGGGCAGACATTCTTTCAAGACCTCACAGATGTGAGTGAAAGATTGGCCCAGATGATTATTATTGATGTTCTATATTGAGGGCAGACATTCTTTCAGATCTCACAAACGTGAGTGAAATATTGGCCCAGATGATTATTGTTGATGTTCTATACTGAGGGCAGACACTCTTTCAAATCTCATAGACGTGAGTGAAAGATTGGCCCAGTTGATTCAATTTTTATCATAACATTGTTTCTATGTAGATGAAGACTACTGTAGTGGCATACATTCTTTCAGATCTCACAGACGTGAGTGAAAGATTGGCCCAGATGATACAATTTTTATCATAACATTGTTTCTATGCAGATGAAGACTACTATAGTGGCAGACATTCTTTCAGATCTCACAGACATGAGTGAAAGATTGGCCCAAATGATACAGTTTTTATCATAACATTGTTTCTATGCAGGATGTTATCAGATGTTTGTTATGAAGACTATATGACAGTAGATGAGGACTACTGTGGTGAATATGTTTCATTGTTTGCAACTATATGTTGTTGATCAAGTACTTGTGTGTTACTTGATGTGGTAGTTAACCACTGGATTGTAGTTGTGTACTACTATGAATAGACACTGGTGTGTTCTATCCTTGTTCTAATTGCCTTGAAGACTATCAGCAGATTATTGGAGATGATCATTCAGATGAATGATGAACAGAGATTTTTCCAGACGGAAAACAGTTCAGAGCTTTTACTCCTCTTGTATCACTTCATGGTGAGAGTGACTTATCCAGCATCATATCTAACTACTCAGATGAAGTATGGTTTCGAGAGATGATGCAACTGATGGTGATGGTGATGCTCATGATCTAGTCATGAAATAGTCTAGATGAATATATTGATGCTACCAGGTAAATGGTATGTTTTGTGCTCAAGTCCATTACCTATAAATACCTCTCTAGCTAGGAGGGAGTGTTAATATTATGGTAGCTGCAGAAGGTATTTACCCCCATGTGTGAACCTGACGAGAATAGAAGACTCCGGGAAGCAAGAGAAACCCGAATGAATTGACAAATAACCCATAAGCCTTGTCGGCTCAAGAAGATAATTTATATTAGGCTATTAGCCTCCAAGAGAAGAAGTCGGCCATAATTAATAATAATATATTGAACAGAAACATACCCAGAAGGAGAAGTCGGCCCCAGCAAACTGGCAGGATAACTATAAATACAGGGCACCAGTTCTCATTTGACAGCATCTCAGAATTTCAATTTCCCAGTTGGTGTGCATTGCAATTGCAATCTGGTTCACAGGTTTGGAGGAGGGTTGCAGCTGCAGCTAGTTTCAGTATTGGCTTGGATATCTCTTGGCTAGGGTTTGGAACATATGATCAGTCTTTTGTGATGCGCGGTCCTTGGGGATTGATGCGCTACTCTTTGTTTGGCTATCTAGCCTAGGGTTTGCTTCCGGAGGAATTCTCAGTCAAGGTTAAGGTGCTCGGAGGGAGACTTCGGCCTGTGGTTCGGTGACGAGGGTATTGTCAATGGTAAAACGAGCACACCATCTTCTATATTATAACAACTTGTGTGCTCTCTTCATATAAATTTGCGCATTCCTCACCCAAACTCCTAATACTATCCACTGTCGTTATGGTTGTCTTCTCATGATCTGAAACTGGGGGTGACTCTGCTACCAAAAATTGATTTGGTTCTAGGCCACTTAATTAAGGTCAGATTTACAAATTCGAATCTATTGAACTTGATTGCATCAAAGGTGGAAACATGTACTTATGAAGGCTTGAATATTAACTTGGTGAATATGTTGTTAGTCTCATAATCCATTAATGAATGCATTTGATAATCATAATTGCGGAAATAAAACATGCATAAGAAAACATGAGACAAGAGATCACTCAGTTGTTAACGAAGTTCACCAGGCCATCCTGGATACGTCTCTGGATCCGCTTGGAATACGAATCACTCGATTATCCTTCCTTTGAAAGGGATAAAATCTTGTCACAAAATGTGGCACATGCTCCAAGGCTCTCACATAAGTGGCATTTCTTCATACACTAGAAGGACCACATTCTCCCCAATGGAGGGGGCTCAACTCTTCCAATGAAGGGGATTACAAACCACAAGCATTATTACTTTATTATCTCCTCAAAGAGATCTCAAAAGGGCCTCCACATATGGCCTCCAAAACCTCTCCCAATAAAGGGGTTTAAATAATTTCCTTAGTCCCCACATCATGGAGACAAGATCCACAAATTTAGGATCTAACAACCACTCAAGGACAAAAGTGAGAAAACTAATGACCACTCAAGGACAAAAATGAGAAAGCTTCTCAACCAACCTTGACTTCCCTTGAGACTAGGAAACCACTCTTAATAAAGTGAGGAATTTTCTAAACCAACTCATGACACCCTTAACTTCCTCCTTGAGACTAGGAAACAAATTCCCCCTTAAAATTAGGAAACTAATTAGTGATTTGGATTCTCAAAACTAATTTCCCTTTTTACAATTAAATGAATAATACATGAGATTCTAAAACTCACTTCAATCATTAATCATTTTTCCAATGTGCATGACTAATACTTGAGTTTCTCATACTCATTTTAAGTATTAATCATTTTTACAATTTAATTAATTCGTTCATGAGCATTGATTATTCTTTGCCACCTATTATCAAACTTTTTAATGATTTATCCCATGGTGTGGAAAGTAGGAATTTTCCATGTGGAGATCCTCCTGGAACATCTCATGTTGCTCCCTTTCTTCTGGTGGGGCACTTGACGTTGTGCGAGCTTTCAAATCAATTATCTTTGCGTGGAAGCCCTGAATAGTTTCGCTTATCTTTGTCACTTGATCTTCCAAGGGAGTATCTACTTCCATTGGTACCTTTGGGATGTTGTTGTATACCTCTTGCACTACATGTTGCAACCTTTTTGTTCTCTGAGCAGCCTCATCCCATTCTAGCATGAGTTTGTTGTATTTTGTGTGTAGTGCATCATTGTATGAAATCGCTTTGACCAACTCTATAGCAATCAATTATGTGCGCAACTAGATCTCTTGAGTGACACTTGTCTACAAGTTATGTAGCACACTCACCGGTAATTGTGACAACACTAAGTCAATACGACTTAGTGCTTGCACGCGCTCCTACATTTATGTCGTGGGGAACTCTATGGCCTTTGATGATATCTTCATGATTCGATGCTCTGTTGATGTTGATGATGGACGAGATTTAGTCATTCATGACTTTATTGTCTTTGTTGTTCTCTCTGTATTTTCTTCTTCTGTCAGTCAAATTGGTGTTATCCTGGTCGATTCTAGAATATAGCGCAGTGTAGATATTTGCGCCTACACATTCATGTGCATTTCCTCCTATTTCTTCATAGCTCGTTGAAATGATTCTTCAATGACTTCTTTCACTTGATCTCCCATATTCTCCAAGTCATCTTCAGTTAAGGCATGGACAGTTACTTCCTTTGAGGCTTTCCTCTTCTTGTGTCTATGTGCTAAGTGCTCCTTAGGATGCTCTTTTCTCTTCTATCCAGTGGGTGGTGTTGTTTGAGTGTCGCCTGCACCATTCTCTTTTTCTTCATGTTCATGTTCTTCTTTTTTATCCTTCTCTTGGTGTTGTGTCTCCTTCTGTGATTTTTCCAACACAGGGGTTGTCCACTCTGCTTCCTAGTCCTTTACAATCTGGTTGACATCCTATTCTTTCAGCCAATAGCTAGTCGGCAACCATTGTTGATTTGGATCCCTTTTTGTTGGGATATACATGTGGTGTAGCCCTGCTTTGAATCATGCAATTTCTTTGTATACTTCAATTGTCTGAGGTAGGATGCACGGTGTGTCCTCAATACACTATCGGATTGTCTTATTATAAATGTAGAACGTGATATTGTTGTACATTTGCCTATTCTTATGTGCAGTATGCCACAAGGAAACATACCTCGCTGTCAGGAATGGTTGATGTGTTCCTTATAGGAACTAGGTTTCTTTTGGCTCCCTCCAAGAAACTAATGCAATCAAAATCAATAACCAAGCATAGTGAAACTCGGTACCTTTATCATGTGCTTCCCTGCAGTCAGTTAAAAATTGATTCACCAAGAATGTCACCCAATTCATCCACACTCCTACTACGCACTTTTATGTTGTTGTTATTACTCTTGCTAGCACCTAATCTCTGCAACATTTCCTAAGTAACTTGCAAGCCAACACATGTGTCGTGAATCTGATGGTATCATCGTTAATGCTCATGATGCCCAATTTTCACATTGCATTATGTGTGTCATATTTGTCCTTCCTTCTTTCCACTAGTGATTTCTCTTGAGTCTTATCCATGAAAAAAGGTAATGGGTCTTCCCCAACATTTCCTAAGTAACTTGCAATCCAACATTTGTGTCGCGAATCTAATTGTATCATCGTTAATGCTCACGATGTCCAATTTTCACACTGCATTGTGTGATGTATTTGTCCTTCATTCTTTCCACTAATGATTTCTCTTGAATCTTATCCATGAAAAAAGGTAATGGGTCTTCCCCAACTGACGAAAATCCCGTAATTTGTGCTATGAGATGGGTGTCCATCAACACTATCATGTCCAACCAGAGGAAACCTTTATGGATGCAACTCAATAATAACTTGGTGTAGATGTTAATTTTTGCGCTTCTTCCAAAGTGTGGGATCTCCAACCGGTTCAATATGCATGTTCGTTGCAGTCATGTTTCCCACTCGTACGGTTCGACTGTGAGTACAAGTAGTCTAGGATGAGTCATGTGCATAGATAATTTTGTGGTGCTAAATCTGGAAATTTCTTCAGATCTACAAGATCATGGTCTAAAAAGCAAACTTCCTACTACGCCCAACATGTCTCCCTTAATAGTGACCCCGAGTGGAATCATCGGTGTAACGAGCTCATACTTTGGCTCCTTTGGAAGTCTAACTTGTTTTGTTGTTGGCTTCTTAGGCGGAACATATTCCCTAGGAAAGTTTATTGGATCTGATGTGCCTCTGCTCTCAAGGTTTCTTCCTGTACAAGTGTTGATGCTTTCTTAGTGTGTGTTTTCTTTGTCTTTGATGTGGATGCTCCTATCTTTAGTGGCGCCATGGATTTATGCAATTTTCTTATGTCTGCAACTCACTCGACTCTTTGTTTCTTCAAATGTTGAAACTACTTGTTGAGGAAAAGATATGAATTGATCTTACTCAAGCATTTTCAGATTTTGCTTGGCTAAAGAAAAATATACGGGAATCTCACCCTATGTTTATAGCCAAAAACAATAACATCCTAACTCACAAGTATTAATTACCAGTGCTTAGGCTAGTCTTTTATTAATAAAAATCTTGTTGGAAATTTACTTTTTATGTAATTTTCTGAATATAACAGTCACTAAAATAAATGTAAAGACAGAAGTAAAGACACCAAGATGATAATCAAGACAGATGAGATGTAAATCAATCCTTTATTTCATTCCAATTCACCAAATTGTCATTCTTTTACAAACTTTCATGCAGAAATTTAGGACCAAAGTCAAACTTAGACATCCTCGATGGAACATACCAAAGGACCTCTGAAAGAAAATCAAAAACTGAACTCTAAAAGATGGATCATCCTGCCACAAATTGTTTCCCACTCGACTCTGCACAATAGCCTTTGTCAGTCATGAAAACTAATTCACAAATAAACAAGTCTACATAGAATATCAAAGATAGATCAATACCTCTGAAAAACAAGTGTCTGAATGATGTAATTCAGCCCCAAATCTTGTTGTCTACAATAAGACCCTACTATCATAAAAAGAATTAGGCTTGTGATAAATTAAGGAATGAATGAAAAATGAACTATCTCAGCATTAATTCAAAGAGCAAACCTTAGTATGCTTCTCCTTATATCTCTCCTATGTTCCTCATTTTCCTTTTGCCTTTAAACAAATTAGAATTGGTTGAAGTAGTTGAACCAACTCATTAGTAAAGTTAATTAAAAGACTCAACCAACTTTTAGTTAGGGGGAAAAGTAATAATCATAATAAGGGTTATAAATAAATAATAACTAGTAGGTGGAATCCCTTGTGACTCCCTTTAGCTCTTAACAATCATAAAATGCTATTTAATTAAGCAAAACACACCTCCTTGTGACTCCCATCCATATTAACATTTGACAATGAATCTCAAAATATTTGAAATTATCTTCAAAAAATATATTACTCATATATCCAAAGAAAACGTGTTGTCCAAAATTTCTAAAGTCAACTGTCATCAAATATAAATAACATAACAACTCAAAAACCATATTTCCCACTCTGAGATGCAATCTTCCCTTGATTTTTGTTGTCACCCTTCGATTTTCCTGAATTTTCCTTTGGTTGTGTTGAACCTTTAAGCCTAATCTTGATGATCACATGGGAACAATTGTCCCTCAAATGCATCCGGGAAGACACGGATTTGTCAGATCCATTGTAGGGCGAGGAAGGGGCAGCAGTGGCTTTTCCTTTGTCAAGGGCATGGTGGGCCTCAGTTTTCAATATTTTGCTAGCATGGGAGGACTACACTGGCAAGTGGTCAGGGGTATCTTAGACAATATGATTGTTAGTCGAAGGAGGAGGCAAAGAAAAATTGGGCCATCCATGATGTTGGGAGACTGTCGGGTGGACAATCTCTTGCCATCCCTCATTTTTTGGAACCTAGGGTTGCAATGAGACATGAGGGGGAATAACAATACCAGGGGCTTGAGGAACTTGGAAGTGAGGCCTTTCAATCCTAGGTTGGACCACTCCTTGCCCAATCCAATTGAAAAATCCAGCCTAAAACAACTAGCCTAACTCTTGTGAGTCAACATCAAAATGTATAGAGAACCTTGGCCTTCTTGGGCCTCTGTTCCAATTACCTTTCCCTATGTTCCCTCTGCCATGGATACCTCGGCTAAAAAAACTCATTCCTGCATGCATGATTGATTAGAAAATAGACTTTTAAATAACCATACATGACAACTCTTTAAAAATATGAAATAGATTTTGGCTCAGCAACTTATCAGACTCATGCAATCCAATCCATACAAATTGTTAAATTGTTTGTTAATGAGCAGGGGGTGAACAAAGGCTTCTGCGATATGTGAGGGGTTTGTATTGAGCGAAACATGATATAATGAGGGGGGGAAAGAACACGGTTATTGCTCAAATACAACAACAATCAATTGTAATGCAAACCAAGACAATGTAACTTCCCACTGCTTCAATACATAATTCTCCTTGACTATAAACAATTTTAGAACAGGGTGTGAAAAATGAATGTGGGAAGGCGATGGGGTTGTAATTAGCGAAAAGCGAAATAATGGTAGGGAAGGAGAGCGATTATTGTTCATAAAATTAATCAAGTGATCCATAAACCATTCTGTAAAAAGGAATTAATAATTAAATTGCAATGAGGTTGTATTTTTACAGCACTCGTGCCTATCACTGTTAAAATGAATGATATTCACTTAACATTCATAGTGGACAATCAACACAATGATCCATATTTATCTTGCAAAGATCCTAGCTTGCTATTTAAACACGCAGATAATAATCACCACTTTAATTCACGCTATGTTGTGAAATATACAACCATTCGACAAAACGCAATTGCATTTTTGTGACTGTACAGGTCCAATTTTTCTTTGACTCTAAACATTTGAAATGTTGGGCTATCCATCTAACACAACGAGGCAACAACAGCATGCCCAACCTCATAATACAAATAATCGAAATGCAACAAATCCATGTTTAAAAACTTTGTGACTATCTCTGAGTGCGCAACCCAAAAAATATCCATAGCATACACACTGGGCATCCATACCATAAACACCATGATGCACCATTCCCATTTGACAATTTTAAACACACAGTCATAGTATCATTAACTCAACCTATCGTGCCAAGTTATCAATCCACTACAAAGAGGTAGCAACAGTATTGTTGGAATTAATCAAACTGCAACCAAACCATACTGTGTAAAAACTTGTGCCCATTCTTGACGACACAATCAAATAATTGTACATATATAGTAGATGGAAATTCCATAAGCACCCCGATTTCAATAATCACTTGGCCATTAAAAACACACAGTTACAATAATCATTGATTCGTTCTTATAGGTACACCACTCATACCAATGCATCAAGCACGAAGCATCATTGTGCAT
Source organism: Picea glauca (assembly GCA_000966675.3). NCBI lineage: Eukaryota > Viridiplantae > Streptophyta > Pinopsida > Pinales > Pinaceae > Picea > Picea glauca. Next base: position 323,836 of record JZKD02S0171472.1, on the reverse strand, counting down.
TGATCAATTAAGAATAGTGTTGGGTTATCAATTTAATAAACATAAGGACAACGACTATGTATTTGATTTAACAACTCATTCCAATTAACCATGCTGACATTATCCACCCAATAATAACAATTGCAGTGACTAGATGCCAAAACCAACACCATTGTCATATACTCAACTTTGGTTGAGCCGGTAATCAACTCTGTCGAAAATACATACCAATCTATAACAACCAATAGCAAACCCGACAGGCCACAACGGTCTTCTCTATCAACCCTCAGACTCTAGGAGTTAAGGGTTTGCCCTGCGGCCAACACAGGGAGATTAAATTCGACTCTTCTCAATGGTGAAAACCTTCGAGACCAATAATGCATACACAGAGAAAACCACATTTATTTCGTGGACAGGGTGAAAAATACCGCGACATGAGAAACTATGAACAGAGGAGAAAAGCTCTAATTTGGCCTGGCAATGATATTTAACACACGTAGGGTATAACCCTCGTGGCTCTCTAGTAAACCAACTACAATGTTGAGGTGCAAATAGGGTTGAGAAGAAGCAATATAACCCACTGTGTGACCATTAATAGTGACAAACACCCTGTTGTTCTAGAGTATGTACTTAAGGCTTAGAAATTACGGTGTTTAGGCATCCGAAAGTGAGTAAAGGATAAAGAAAGGGAAAGCATCAACCTTCGGGAAAAGAAGCTAAGGTTGATTTCCAGGTTGTCGTTGTCTAGCCTCTAACTGCTCCTGGATATTTATATCCTGCTCAATCGCAACCCACGAATGTTCAAGTTCTACCCAGGTATTGGTTGTTTTAAGAATAGTATTGAAAAGGTTCAAAGCGATATGTGTTTGTTGCGATAAACCAGGCTCAATGTTAGGTTGTATTACAACGATGACAGTCATAGAGGAACAATAAAACTAAAATGAAGTTTCAAAGTTTTAAATGATGTCTCAATTTGATCGTATAAAAGAGAACTAGTCGATTTATTGTTAAAGATAAATTACAAACCAAAGGCCTTTTCCCGTAACTGTGTATCTAGCAAATAAGTAGTATGTGTGAAAATGAGAGAAAAACATAAAGTTGTTTATAATATGAGGCTCCTATCAAGGGAGAATCTCGCCCTGTAAACAGAAGAAGAAAAAGGGTGAGAAGAAATCTGATGAATGCACAAAATATGAAAGTCTAATGAGTCCATAGGTCTTGTACCTGCTAATAACCGATACAGAGGAAAAACTATAAACTCTATAGACAATTAAAATTAATCACTACAGTAGAGGTTTTACTAAATTGCAGTGTAACATTCATCAAACATATATGTGCGAAATGAAATTGAACGGAAAACGGAGAGGAAACAAACTCATAACACAGTCTTGATGGAATCAGGAGTCTTCGGATTGCTTTGTATTAATATTCAAAAAGAAGGATCTCTATTACAATCGCCCAAAATAGGTCCAGCCCCTTCTTCTTTCTACAAAATGTATATTTATACAGATTTCTATAGTATGGAATCTCAAACATTCCAGTAGTTTTCGGTTACAACAAAGGAGATTAATCATTTCAATTCTTGGTTTCTGTCCTTATTTGGTACCGGCATCCTGCCTCTTTGCCTGCTCTGTGCAAATGACGCACTTCTCTACTAGTTGGGATATTAACTTAGAAGGTTCTGCTTGATTGTTGGCCTCGAAGGTGTAACAATCCTTCGCCAATATTGGCAACTTTTCCTCCACCTTTTGGTCTTTGGCGTTGACAGAACATAATTGTACACTCGATTTAATCAACCATTTATCTATTTGGACTATGTCCATCTGGGTTATTTGTGATATTTCGGCCAATTCTCTTTCTTCATTTTCCTTGATCTTGAGCAGATGTTTGGTTGTACTGATCTGGCCTAGTGTTTCAGTGTTTCCTTCATCGTCGGAACCCAGCCAACTTCCATCTAGAAAACCGAAGGTTTCTTCACAAGATTTTCTTATCTCTCTAGCTTGTTGTCTGCCTTCGGATATTTCACGCTCCCATTCTTTCAACAAGATTTTACCTCGAGTTTGATCCGAGATAGAAAACATGGAACTACTGCTTGTCTCCCTTCTCGTCGTGGCTATAATAGCCTCCTGGAAAGCAATTCGGACCGTCCCAGTGTCTTTTTCTCTGAGAGTGAGGTTTTCTAAGACTCGATCAATGAGTTGGCATTTGTTTTGAATCGTTTCTACCTTAGCAAGTAGGCCTTGTTGAGTTGCTGACACTCTTTTTCTGATCTCTATAGCTTGGGATTGAAATATCCCGATATCAATTACTTGGCTTTCGGCGAAGTCTAACTTGACTTGTAGCTGCTCTATCAATTCTCTTTGTTGGTCTACCTGTGTCTAACTTGTTTGAGCCATCAGTTGTGTCTGTTCGAGGTCGGCTTTGAGCCACTCAATTTCCTTTTGATCAGCTGCTCTAGTTTGTTCCAAACCTGTATTCACCTGGTCTATGGCAGTGGCCTCTATTGTAGCTAGTTTAGCCTCTAATGTTTTGATTAAACGATTTGTTTGCTTCAGCTGATCCTTTAGGGTCTCGACTAAATATTGGTTGGCTGTAGCGAAAGCCCCCAATGTTCCTACTATTTGAGTCACAAATTCTTGCTTCTTCACATCTTTTCCATCGGCTAAGATTTTGAATTTCTTGGCTACCTTACCTGCCTCTTGATAAAATTCTTGTTTAACGACAACCTTTCTCTTCTTACCAAAGAAGAATTCATTCGGAGGTAGCTCTTCCATTGATATGGGTTTTAATTCTTCGGAGGTATTCCCTTTGTCGACTGCAGGGGAGTAACATAAACAATGGGATTACTGACCTGTTTAGATGATTTCCCTGGAGTAACGACTAAAGTTGGCTCGCTTGGAGGATCGGAAGCCTCAACTTCCTATTTCGGGCCCCCAGTTTGCTCTTCTTTATCCTGTTGTTCTTCTTGGTCGAGTGTTGAATCTTTAGAGCCTTCGTCTTTTGTTTTCTGCACCTCTACGGTTGTTGGATTCTCGCCCCGTAATACTAGGGGAAGGCAGCTCCGCCTATGTTCTTGGAATTTGGAAACATCAGCCCTCTCTTCCGGCGACAGGGCTTGTATCCGAGCCAAAACCTTGGCATACGATCTCGCGCCTCGGAAAATATCATCATGAGGTGAATTCTCGTGCTCAAATCTTTTAAGGACGCAGTTAGCTAACTGATTACTCATGACCCTCTGTGAGTCATGTTTCTTGAATTCAATGTTGACTAATTTTATATCTTCTAAGGTTGTTGCCTCGGCCTTTGCATGCCCAAAATATAATAAAGAATAGGTGTTTAAATGGATGGGGAAAGGTGGCCATACCTTCTTTGAAAACCCCTTCAGCTCTTTACTTATGCCACCGATCACGGTTTTCATGGCGATCTCACGACAGGCAAACCTATCAGGTATAAATAATGGTAGAGCATGTGGAGGGACAGAAGTGTTGAAAACCCTGATGTATGAAAACTCTTCCTCCATGTACCATTCGGCCACCCTGCTCAAATTTTCCACAATGTTATCTGAGATCCAGGGCGGTGGATTACCGAAGATGGCGACATGCATCGGAACCATTACCCAATTGAAGATTTCATATATAAAATCTGAGGCCTTGTCCTCCCAAAGCTTGGAATGATAGACATGGATAGGCTTAGTCTCCGATGGAGCCCAACTCCAGCTCATTAAGGGAAAAGGTGTCATGGAACACATGGTGTCCATGATGTATGCAGACATAAAAAATGAGGCGGCTCTCCCGCTTTCCCTCTGCATCCGATATTCTATAATCCGACTGGTCAAACTATCTGACAACAGTTTGGCCAAGTCGAAAGAATAGCCTTCTGCTACTGTATGTATCAAAGGTACCCATGGGAGGAAAAAATGTGTGGTGTCTTCCCTCCCGTACAATCTACAAGTCATCATCACTATGTACTTGAACTGTGGTTCCAAAGAAGATATGGAATAAACTCCGTTTCTATCTACTCCGAACTTCGCTGGGTGTGAGACCCAATCCTTGATCAACTCAGATAAGCTTTTGTTAAGAACCAAATATCAATATAGCATAGAAAATCCTTAGAAAATGTACTCAACACCTTGAAAAAGAGATAATTTCATATAATAAGCCTCTTCGAGGGGGCAACCTCCTTTTACCTGACTTAAATGTTCAAGTACAAGATGATTCAAAATGAAAATGTCTCCTTGGTATATATAGGAGACTAAAAAGTATAATTACAACTAATGGCCTAAAGCTGACATAAATAAAATAACATTACTAATATAATATGCCCCAATTAAGGGGTAATGAGCCAATATTAGGGCTTAACATGCCCCTCCCC
>JZKD02S0171472.1:295635-313879 GCA_000966675.3 Picea glauca | reverse complement strand
AAACCGGTATATACAGTGGAAAATATTTTGGTAACCAGTTATTGTATATAATGTTTTAAATAATGCCCATTGACAGGGGCGTTGAAGATTTTACCGTCCAGATTTTCTAATAGAAACGAATTCTTTCCTTCGGGAGATGCGACTCTAAAAGGTCCACGCCAAATATGATCAAATTTATCGTGTTTCGCTGAGTCTTCCTTCCTAGCATCCCATCTCAAGACCAAATCATCTGGGAGAAACTCTTTGTCTTTTGCCTTACGGTCAAATAACGTTTTCATATCATCTTGGTATTTCTGTAACCTTTCGTCTATTTTGACCCTGTGTTGTTGCACTTCAATTAGCTGATTTATCCTTCTGGTAACATAATATGGTTCTTCTTTCTCATCTTTCCATAATTTCATCATGGGGAGCGCTAGATTTATCGGTAATACCACGTCAGTCTCGTACACCATTTGGAAAGGCGAGGTGCCGATAGATTTCTTCGTGCCTATCCAATTTGCCCATAAGGCGTATTTCAGATGCACATGCCAAGATTTTTTATTATCGTCCAACACTTTCTTAATTACATTTATCAGACTCTTGTTTGAAGACTCGGCTAATCCATTTCCTTGGGGATAATAATTCATAGAATGACCGAGTACGATATTGTATTTCTGGCAGAAACTGATCATAACCATAGATTTGAAAGCATGGGCGTTATCTGTGACTATTTTTCGGGGGCAGACGAATCTAGACAAAATGTTGTCTTCCAGGAAGTCTATTACCACCGAATTTGTTGCCCTTCTGGTTGGAATAGCCTCCACCCATTTAGTGAAGTAATCTTTGGCAGTCAAGATCCATTTGTGTTGAGCGCTAGAATGGGGGTTAATTTCACCTATAAAATCTAGCCCCCGTTGCTAGAAAGGAGCCTCCGTTTTGACTGGAACCAGTGGTAGCACTGGGAGTTTATGCTTGTCTGTGAACAGTTGGCACGGGTTACAGGCTCTGACTTTGGCATTTACGTCTGAGAAAAGTTTTGTCCAATAATACCCTGCCCTTAGGATCTTATAAGTTGTCGCCCTCCAAGCGTGATGTCCCCATAGACACCCTTGTGAAATTCGTTTATGACCCTCTCAGTTTCTGATTCGACTAAACAGACCAACAGAAAACCTAGTGGGTCCTTCCAATACAATTGATTTTCAGATATATAGTATTTGACCGCATGTAATTTTAGCGTTATGGCTTTGGATGGGGATAAATCACTTGGGCATTTCAATGTCATCAGGTATGACACTATGTTTTTGTACCAGTCTGATGAGACAAACTTCTCTTTGATTATGATCACACTTGTTGGCTCATCACACTCGTTCATGTCCACACCTTCTTCATATCCTTGTAGGCCATTTATACTGAGAGCTCTGAAATTTGATTCTGCTAAGAGTTTGGTCAAACCTTGTCCTTTTACCAGTTTCGTTGGTTTTATCTCCAGGTCAAATTCTTGGATTTTGGCAGGCCAACGTCCCCTTCTTCCATCACTATTGGATTGAACCAATATATCCTTTACAGAACTGGTAGGTACATACGCGATTATCTTGGAATGCAGCACAAAGGTTCTGAATGATTTTAACGCCTTCACCATAGCATACACTTGCTTTTCTATTATATCGTATTTAATTTTTGCGTCTCTGAGACTCTTGATAAAAAAGGCTATCAGTTGCTCAAAACCCTCTTCGTTTTTTTGGAGGAGTACCGCGACGATTGTATGTTTAGAGGCGAACGAAAAAATAAGAAAATCTTTTTGATAATCAGGGCTTGTCAGTATAGGTGCCTCGCTTATGACCCTCTTGATGTGTGCAAATGCTGCTTTAGCTTCTGCCATCCATTTCACTTCGTTGTTTTTCTTTATCATATCTGTGATCAATTTCACGATTTTAGCAAAGTTCGGGATAAATCTCCTCAAAAAATTTATTGTTCCTAAAAATGACTGAATTTCTTTTACATTCCTAGGAATATTTATAGTATCTATAGCCTCAACTCTTTTAGGATCGATTTTAATACCGTCTTGAGACACAATGTGGCCCAAGAGTTTACCTTCTTGCATGGCGAAGTGGGACTTTTTGGGATTCAAAGATAGACCAAACTTATGGAATTTCTCAAACGTCCGCTTGAGATGTACTAGATGATCTTCATCAGATTTAGAAAAAAAAGTCAGATCATCAAGATAAATGATTACAAATTTATCTCTTTCGTCGATGAAAGCAATGTCCATAGCATTTTGGAAGGTAGCGCCTGCATTCATTAAACCAAAAGGCATTTTATCATACATAAAAGTACCCCAAGGGGTAGTGAAAGTTGTTTTCTCTTTATCTAGTTCACTTACGGCGATTTGATTATACCCAGAGAACCCGTCTATCATTGACATCCTGTTTGCCCCAACTACCTTTTCTAAAACATGATCCATTTTGGGTAGAGGGTAGTTATCTTTGAGGGAGGACTTATTCATATTTCTAAAGTCCACACACAGTCTAATCTCCCCACTCTTCTTTCTGACCAGGACCAAGTTTGCTACCCAATCGGAATATCGCAGAGGTACTATTATTTTTGCATCCAAGAGCTTTTTAACTTCCTTTTCAACCACAAGTAATAAAATAGGGTTGATTTGTCTAAGTTTTTGTCGAAAGGGTTTAACACCAGGTTTCAGGGGTATCTTTTGTTCGATTATAACGATGCCGTAAGTTCTCAGCTCTTCGTAAGACCAAGCGAAAACATCTTTATACTGTCCGAGCAAGTCTTTATACTTGATTTTTACCTCAGGAGGAAGGTACTTTGATATTTTACCATCCTAGGTTCCTCTTTGGTCCCTAAATTGTAGTCTTCAACCTCCTCTGGTTGGGGTTGTAGGGTGGATTTCAAGGGTATGTCATTCTAATCGAATAGTCTCTCCAAAGGAATCAGTCCTTTCAGAATCTAATTGTTCTTCACAACCAGCATGCGATGATTTGCAATTTTTTTCTGGAACTTTTGAGGGTCTTCTCCTTCTTGCATGATCCATATGTGATCATTTTGATTTTCTTGATCAATGTGAGTTTCAGAGAAGTCACCTACTGCTTCGATGAACTTCTTGATCTATTCGTCATCCTCGAACACCTTCCAGTGTTGTATGTTGTTCGGGATGGATGGTCTGTGCCTTACCTCTATGTGGTATTTTAATTTAAGAGATGCAGGGGGGGAAAACGTCGATGCTGCCTTGGCTAACGAATTAGCCTGCAAGTTTTCAATGCATGGGATGAAATGGACATTTACAGATGAGAAAAAAATTTCCATTAGGTCCCAGGCACAATTTCTGTACGATCTCAATCTCGGGTGCTTGGCCTGGTATTGTTGATTTATCTATTTGACTATCAACTCAGCGTCTCCATATACCTCCAGGTTCTTTATGTTTAGTTTCTTAGCAGCTTCCAATCCTAATATTAAGGCTTCATACTCACATACATTGTTGGTGTAGTCTATATCCCATTGAAGCCTGTAAGAGAAAGGTACAACAAATTTATTTTTAGGTGCCACAAAAAGTACTCCTGCACCTGCTCCTTCACATGACAGGGCACCATCAAAAAACATTTTCCAGATCCCAGTGCTATGCATATTTTCTTACTCTTTCTCATCTATGTAATTTTCCTCTGTGCAGCTATCAAGACCATCATCAAAAGACAAAATACAATTTCCTAGATCTTGATCCACAATGTAAACAAGAAAATTGTTAGGATTTTGAGGATCGCTTACTGTATAGGCTAACCTCGTTTCCCTGTATAACCGAGTAAGTTGTCCACCAAACACAGGAATTGTGGTGTAAGTCATGTCGAGTTGGAGGGACCCCCAAGTTTGTCTCCCCATTACCTTGATAGTAGTAAGCCATACTTTGGGGGGATATCAGCAATAACTACATTCATCAAGACGCTTTTGACTGGGACCTGTGCAAGGGTGACTACTAAATCTTTTATCATACCCATGCACTTAACTCTTCTCGAATCGAAAGAGTAGAGGTCTCCGTAAGGTCGGGTGATCTCAAGGCCTAGTCTATCCATAATAGTTTTGGGCATCACATTAAGTGAAGCTCCAGAGTCTAGCATGCAGTTATGCAGCAGTCGATCATGCACATTTAGAGTGATATAGAAAGGAGAGACAGTGTCTCTGGCACCCTCGAAATGTGGACCAAAAATGATATTGGGCTTATCATCTTCCAAGTTTATCACGTCGGATTGACTTTCTTGATATGAACAACCTATCACTTTGGTTATCTGTTTACGATATGTAGGATTCTTTGCTAACTCAACCAGAGGGATCAGTATTTTGGTCCTATTTATCTCATTTTCAAAACTAAAATTGCCACTACCTTTGTTTGTTTCTCTAGTTGAGATCTCGGACTCTCTCTTCTCCAACTTATTTGTCTGAGCTTTTTTATTACTCATGATTTTACTTGCAGGTGTATGTCTATCGGTTGTCTTGATTTCCTTAGTTTGGGCCTCAACCACTTTCATTTTAGGAGCCAGCAAGTCTGCCCCTTTTACTATGTTATCATATATTTCGGTCTCTTTTGAGGCAGGCTCGTATACTTCACCTCTAGGGAGAATTTTCTTGGGTTGAGTAGTCAGTGCAGGTTTGTTTTTAGACCTCAGGTTATACCTGGGTTGGGCTTCATCCATTATTGAATCAGATCCTTCTTGATAGTCAGGGACATCTATATTATTTATGTCATCATCTGTATCTGAGGGTTGTTGTGTGTTTAAGGACTTTTCATAATCTTCTTTAGTTATGTAAGGTTGTGTGCATTCGTCACCTAAATTTGTCACATCTTCTTCCAAACCCTCGAAATCTTCCAGGTCATTTCCTCCTATAAAATTTTCATTTTTTAAAGGGGTTTGAATTTTTTTATCTTCATTTTTAGCCTGTCTTTGTTGATTTTGAAGGTTGGGGTTTCTCCTGAATTCTCTTTTATTGAAAGGATCGGCCTTCGATTGATCCAGTTCCATCCTATAAATTTTATTCGATGGCTCCTTAATAATCCTAGCCATATCATCCATTTTATCGTTTGTGGATCTATTAGAACCTAAGGGTCCCGCTTGTTTCTTAAAACATCTGGTTTCTCGGTTTCTAGTTTCTACCTTAGCTTTCAACTTGCCAGAAGTCATCATGTTAGATTCGATTTCTATAGCATCATCCTGCAATCGGGTTAGGGTATCCCCTCTTCTTTCTCTTAAGAGAAGGGAGAAATCAGGTTCGAAATCTCCCGCGAAGGTTACTTTGGCTGCAGGTTGGGATGGTTTAACTTCGGTTGGGATTTTATTATACAACTTATTAAATATTTGAATAAATTCCATATTTGTTTCCGAATTCTTTTTCTTTAAAGATACGAACTCGGTCAAATAATACAAGTGATCTTTCCTTTCGCCCCATTGCCTAAGGAAAGCGTCTTCTAGAGCATTGTAGGATAATATTGACCCTGCGGGTAGGCTTTGAAACTAGGTTCCCACCTGTCCTTCGAAAGTTTGAACAAAAAGCCTCGAATACACATCTTTGTGTTCGAGACCTAGGATATCCGTGAACTGATCGAAGAAATTTATATGTTTGGTTGCGATCAAGTCTCCTTCTCCTGTAAACTTAAGTAAGTTTTTTATATAATTTTCGGGAAGGTCGTGAAGAGGGACAGGTAGAACCAAAGGCACATATCTTGCATCCACTTTAGCGAAAAAATTGGGAGGGGGAAGAGGTCCTTGACCTCCTGCTCCTCCTCCTGGAGCCCCACCACCTCCTAATACTATTGGATAGGGAAACGTGGTATTGTATAGAGGGTTTTGGAACACTAAAAGAAAATTTTTAGCTTCTTCATGAGGCGGGACAACCAAAGACGGGTGATAAGTGATGCGAGGACTTGGCTCTTCGGATTTGCAAGAAATGTAATCAGGGGAACCCGTGGGCGTGAAATCTGAGTGTAAGGTATACTCTCCTAGATTTGATGATGTCGAGAGATCTAACTGAAAAGTTGGCGGGATATCAATCTCTGATAAATCCACTGCAGGGATTTTACCTCTGTATATGTTGGAGGTTATCGAATGGGTTTCAATCTTAGCCTTAGAGAGAGCTAAGATTGGATTGATGGTTTTGTGAGGTGAACTGTGCGAAGTTGAAGATTCAAACGAACTCTTGATTTTGGTTTGTGGGTACTTAAGCTGGTAGACTATAGTAGTTGGCTCAAGGGAACCTCTAGTTTTCAGTATTTTTTCGGGATTAGAAACAGGCGTGGTTTGTTTGCCTTCTGGGTTTAGTCTGGTATTCCTTCGACTGGATGCCAGCTTATTTAAACGTGGAGTCACCAAGTGAAAGATAAGAAAATCCTTTAAAAGATGTTTACTCTTTGTTCACTATCAAAGGGTGAAACTTGTGAGAATGTCGTTATTCCAAGGGAAAAGGTTTTGTAACTTCGTCCCCGGCAGTGGTGCCAAAAAGATGTTGTTCCAGAGTCTGTACTTAAGGCTTAGAAAGTACGGTGTCTAGGCATCTGAAAGTGAGTAAAGGATAAAGAAAGGGAAAGAATCAACTTTCGGGAAAAGAAGCTAAGGTTGATTTCCACGTTGTCATTGTCTAGCCTCTAACTGCTCCTGAATATTTATATCTCGCTCAATCGCAGCCCACGAACGTTCAAGTTCTACCCATGTATTGGTTGTTTTAAGAATAGTATCGAAAAGGTTCAAAGCGATATGTGTTTGGTCCGATAAACCAGGCTCAATGTTAGGTTGTCTTACAATGATGACAGTCATAGAGGAACAGTAAAACTAAAAGGAAGTTTCAAAGTTTTAAATGATGTCTCAATTTGATCGTATAAAAGAGAACTAGCCGATTTATTGTTAAAGATAAATTACAAACCAAAGGCCTTTTCCCGTAACTGTGTTATCTAGCAAATAAGTAGTATGTGTGAAAATGCGAGAAAAACATAAAGTTGTTCATAATACGAGGCTCCTATCAAGGGAGAATCTCACCCTGTAAACAAAAGAAGAAAAAGGGTGAGAAGAAATCTGATGAATGCACAAAATATGAAAGTCTAATGAGTCCACAGGTCTTGTACATGCTAATAACCGATACAGAGGAAAAACTATAAACTCTATCGACAATTAAAATTAATTACTACAGTAGAGGTGCTACTAAATTGCAGTGTAACATTCATCAAACATATATGTGCGAAATGGAATTGAACGGAAAACAGAGAGGAAACAAACTCATAACACAGTCTTGATGGAATCAGGAGTCTTCGGATTGCTTTGTATTAATATTCAAAAAGAAGGATCTCTATTACAATCGACCAAAATAGGTCCAGCCCCTTCTTCTTTCTACAAAATGTATATTTATACAGATTTCTATAGTATGGAATCTCAAACGTTCCAGTAGTTTTTGGTTACAACAAAGGAGATTAATCATTTCAATTCTTGGTTTCTGTCCTTATTTGGTACCAGCATCCTGCCTCTTCGCCTGCTCTGTGCAAATGACGCACTTCTCCACTAGCTGGGATATTAACTTAGAAGGTTATGCTTGATTGTTGGCCTTGAAGGTGTAACAATCCTTCGCCAATCTTGGCAACTTTTCCTCCACCTGTTGGTCTTTAGCATTGACAGAACATAATTGTACACTCGATTTAATCAACCATTTATCTATTTGGACTATGTCCATCTGGGTTATTTGTGATATTTCGGCCAATTCTCTTTCTTCATTTTCCTTGATCTTGAGCAGATGTTTGGTTGTATTGATTTGGCCTAGTGTTTCAATGATGCCTTCATCGTCGGAACCCAACCAACTTCCATCTAGAAAACTGAAGGTTTCTTCACAAGATTTTCTTATCTCTCTAGCTTGTTGTCTGCCTTCGGATATGTCACACTCCCATTCTTTCAACAAGATGTTACCTCGGGTTTTCTCCGAGATAGAAAACATGGAACTACTGCTTGTCTCCCTTCTCGTCATGGCTATAATAGCCCCCTAGAAAGCAATTTGGACCGTCCCAGTGTCTTTTTCTCTGAGAGTGAGGTTTTCCAAGACTCGATCAATGATTTGGCAGTTGTTTTGAATCATTTCTACCTTAGCAAGTAGGCCTTGTTAAGTTTCTAACACTCTTTTTCTGATCTCTATAGCTTGGGATTGAAATATCCCGATATCAATTACTTGGCTTTCGGCGAAGTCTAACTTGACTTGTAGTTTCTCTATAAATTCTCTTTGTTGGTCTACCTGTGTCTAACTTGTTTGAGCCATCAGTTGTGTCTATTCGAGGTCGTCTTTGAGCCGCTCAATTTCCTTTTGATCAGCTGCTCTAGTTTGTTCCAAACCTGTATTCGCCTGGTCTATGGCAGTGACCTCTGTTGTAGCTAGTTTAGCCTCTAATGTTTTGATTAAACATTTTTTTTGCTTCAGCTGATCCTTTAGGGTCCCGAATGAATATTGGTTGGCTGTAGCGAAAGCCCCCAATGTTCCTTCTATTTTAGTCGCAAATTCTTGCTTCTTCACATCTTTTCCATCGGCTAAGATTTTGAATTTCTTGGCTGCCTTACCTGCCTCTTGATAAAAAAATTGTTTAACGATAGCCTTTCTCTTCTTATCAAAGAAGAATTCATTCAGAGGTAGCTCTTCCACTGATATGGGTGCTAATTCTTCACCAAAAATCCAACCTGCGTCTAGTATTCCCTTTGTCGACTACAGGGGAGTAACATAAACAATGGGATTACTGACCTGTTTAGATGATTTCCCTGGAGTAACGAATGAATTTGGCTCTCTTGGAGGATCGGAAGCCTCGGCTTCCTATTTCGGGCCCCCAGTTTTCTCTTCTTTATCCTGTTGTTCTTCTTGGCGGGGTGCTGAATCTTTAGAGCCTTCGGCTTTTGTTTTCTGCACCTCTACGGTTGTTGGATTCTCGCCCCGTAATACTAGGGGAAGGCAGCTCCGCCTATGTTATTGGAATTTGGAAACATCAGCCCTCTCTTCCGGCAACAGGGCTTGTATTCGAGCCAAAACCTCAGCATATGATCTCGCGCCTCGAAAAATATCATCATGAGGTGAATTATCATGCTCAAATCTTTTAAGGCCACAGCTAGCTAACTGATTACTCACGACCCTTTGTGGGTCATGTTTCTTGAATTCAATATTGACTAATTTTATATCTTCTAAGGTTGTTGCCTCGGCCTTTGCATGCCCGAAATCTAATAAAGAATAGGTGTTTAAATGGATGGGGAAAGGTATCCATACCTTCTTTGAAAACCCCTTCAACTCTTTACTTATGCCACCGATCATTGTTTGCATGGTGATCTCGCGACAGGCCAACCTATCGGGTATAAATAATGGTAGAGCATGTGTAGGGACAGAAGCGTCGAAAACCCTGATGTATGAAAACTCTTCCTCCACGTACCAGTCATCCACCCTGCTAAAATTTGCCTCAATGCTATCTGAGATCCAGGGCGGTGGATTACCGAAGATGGTGACATGCATCGGTACCATTACCCAATTGAAGATTTCATATATAAAATCTGAGGCCTTGTCCTCCCAAAGCTTGGAATGATAGACATGGATAGGCTCAGTCTCCGATGGAGCCCAACTCCAACTCATTAAGGGAAAAGGTGTCATGGAACACATGGCATCCATGATGTATGCAGACATAAAAAATGAGGCAGCTCTCCCGCTTGCCCTCTGCGTCCAATATTCTATAATCCGACTGGTCAGACTATCTAACAAATGTTTGGCCGAGTTGAAAGAACATCCTTCTGCTACTGTATGTATCAGAGGTACCCATGGGAGGAAAAAATGTGTGGTGTCTTCCCTCCTGTACAATATACAGGTCATCATCGTTATGTACTTGAACTGTGGTTCCAAAGAAGATATGGAATAAACTCCATTGCTATCTGATCTGAACTTCGTTGGGTGTGAGACCCGGTCCTTGATCAACTCAGATTATCTTTTCCCGTATTGCTCACACTCCTTTTGCTTAAACTCCTCTAGGAATTCAGCATTGTATGTGAAGTTTGACGTGGGTGGTAACTTGTACATCGCATGTAAGTTTTCTGGTCTAAATGTCCCAACAGTGACCTTATGCTCGCTGATGATGGTTCTGGTAGGGATATCTACATGATCTAGCGCCCATCGGATCATGTCATAGTAAGGCAGAAGACGTGGCCTGGCCGCTACTTTGTGCATTTCTGCCTAGACGACGATCTTGTATTTGGTAGTCAAGTCATATTTCTCGTTGTCACTGGAATCGTCCGAACAGTTCACCAAATTTGATTGCAAAACCTCTGAGATGTATGATCAGGTTCGTACGGAGTCAACGCTTCGAGGTGAAGTATTCGAAACATTATCGGAGCCTTGTCCCAAAATATCAGCACCTGTCTTGGACGCTTTTTGTGGGGCCATGACAGAAGATTGTGACTTAGCTCTCCTGTAATAAAAATGCGTATACATACAGAGATCAGTTTTGTTGAGAAAAACTTATCTGTGCGGGATAGAAAAGAGCTTTATAACTAAAACAGAAAGGAAAAAGATCTATATCTTCGATCATTTAAAATCTTGGTATCCTTATGAACAGAACAGTCAAATCATATTTAGAGACAGATTTAGCAATAAATACCATATCCTTACTTGCCGCTTCGCCTCATTCCCAATTAATGCCATAAATTTCGACGGTTCGTGACACAAGTTGGCGTAAGGAAAATTTAAAATTACCTCGTAGACAGTGCATATCATTATTTGCATTAAATACTTCTTAAGCTCGCTTAGTTTCTTTAATCCGGCTTTCTTAAACTTTAATCAACCTTTCGGCATTCGCCTTGTCGGGAGTTTTCACTTTAACCTTTTGAGCCTCCAAAACCCGAGATCGCGATGATTAGATTTAGTTAAGAGAGAACGTAAGTAGGATTAAGCGTTTAATTAATCATGTTTTAATTTATAACGTGAATTCGCGACTCGAGGCTTTGAAGGTATAGTTTTCGGGAGGAGCGTATGTCAAGTCATAAAATCTTGAGATCGCGATAATGTGATCTATTTAAATTAGAAGATAAACTGGATTAAGTGTTTTAATTAATTAATATTTGAGCAATATCGCGACTTCACCACTCGGGGTTTCGAAGGTATAGCTTTTGGGAGGTGCATACACCGAGTCACGAAATCCCGACGGGTTTTAACCATGGTCAAAATTTACCACCCCTGACACTAACCCGGGTTACTTATGTAAAATTCCCGCAGTTTCGCCTATCGGGGTTATGACGATAACGCTTTTGGAGAGAGTGAACGCCGAGACGCGAAATCCCGACAGCACTTGACTAGGGTTTAAAGAATTTTACTCTTATCTTTAACCTGAGGTAAGCTTTTAACAACTTTTCGCGACCTCGCACAACGGGGCTTGTAAATCTTGTGATTCGTAACTCCCGAAGCGCGATATCCCGAAGTACAAAAAGTAAAAAAAAGTGTTTAATGATAAAAGGTGGTAACTTATGAAACATAACATCTTACGCTATTTCGCATGTCGGGACTACTGAAAACTTTAGTTTGTAAGTGCCACGAAGTGAAAGAGAACTTAAAGACCAACATTTAACTTTAAAAATTATGTTTAAACCAGTTGAAAAAGGCGACTCCAACACACCCAATGCCCAAGTGAACAAAACGTAGTGACACAAAGCGCTTCCAACCATTAAACCCCATAAAAGCCAAAGACTGGGTATGGTGATACAAATGCGTGAAGACAGCTAGCCACTCAAGACCAAACAAAACCCTCCAACTAAACTAGCAAGGATGACAGAGATCCTTTATGGATGCTAACACCCAGGATGACCAATAACATTATGACTTCAACATTATTGCAGAGAAACCATCAACACTTCATTCCAAAATCACAATTTTACACAGTTTCAATACTTAAGGAAAACACAACCCATACATTCAATCCAATATCCATTTCAAAAACAAAGACGACTCATGGATGGCCAAAAAATACATACCTGTAATCCAAGCACCTTAAACGCGAGTTGGTCGAGTGGTTCCTCCCTGGTTGAAAATCGGAGCATAACCACAGCAACAAAGTTGAACAATAACCCGACTAGGGTGGCGGCCAATGGAAGGAGTAAGGGTGACGTGCAATAGATGCATGTTGCCTCCACCCTCAATCAATTAATTCATTAGTACATGCCAGAAAGCCTTTCATTAACCCAATTAATTAAACCATGTATCGAAACCATCAACCATTAAAACTAATAGCGCGACCCATATCAACTTATGCCATAACATAATCCCAATGCATATCAACTATATAACACAATAAATCTCATAGATTTTAACTTAGTAGCTAGGATAACAACAAACCATTAAAAATCGATGCATGTAGTGTAGTATATAGCATGGTTGAGTTCCTTCCCTTTGCTCTTATATTTCTTTTTCCTTTTTCCAATTGCTTGTATATGTTATTGCTAACATGTTTATTGTGCAGGTCTCCTAGTAATAGATCCCAATAACATATATCAGTGATAACAAGGATAACATAAGTCGTCGTAAAATAAAACTTGAGCCTAGAGCAGCAAAAAAACACAGAACATGCCTTCTCCATAGCCAATAAACCAAGATTATATCACCATGTAAGCAGTGTCGAAAAGTAGCACAACATCAAAAAAATAACCAGACCTGATCTCCAATCTACAAGGGGGTCCCACCTACTAGCATTGCTTATCTTTTATAATAATAAGCTTTAGCAACACTTTGCGGGAAAAACATTGTTGCGATTTAAATCGTCAACAAACTGGCGACTCCACAGGGAAATTTGTTTTCAACAGATTTAGAACTATGAACTCATGGTTTCAGACCAAGAACAGCAAGTCAAGAAGATATAACCAGGAAGATTATGCAACAGGAGGAAGTGAGCAGATTTAATGGAAAGATGACCGGGAATTTGGGAATAATTCATGAAAAGTGTTAAGTATGAGGGGTTTTTACCACTGTATGCATAATCATTCAATCGGAATCTTCTCTTAACTTTAAGGAGAAAAAAATTTAGACTTTCTCTTAAAATCTCAATGGATGAAGAAATGGCAAGAAGAAGCGGGAGATAACCAATTCTTTACAAGACAGCAGTGGAAATATATAACAATTTCAAGGGTCCTTCAGAGGAGACATCATAACAGTTATGTAAGCTTGATTGTTATTGACTAACAATGCTTCACAAGAGTGTCATTGTGGTAGAATTGATCCAACATGTTATCTTGACCAAATTAACTAAAAGATGATAGGAAACAAAATCATGACAAAAGTAAAAATGCATAAATTAAAATAGCAGCAATAAAAGACAAAAATGAAGAAAACAACAAGAAAGGTTTTAACTCAGAAATCCGAAGTAAAACTACTATAAAGCAGAAAAAGAAGAACAAAAATGAAAGCAGAGCTAGGCTGCTAGTATACAGAAAATCTAGATAGCATTAGAACTTTTCACGTTGGTCCCTCGCAATATTTCAAGTGAGGGCTACTAGCATTGTAGGAAAACAATTGCTTCTGTAAATCCTTTAAAATGTAAGAGTTAGTGTCCAAGACAAAAGCAATTTGGAAAGGACCCAACACTTGGAATTATGATGTAATTATCAGCCCCTTGACACACACAATTAGATCATCAAGATAGATATGGAGACTGACCAATTCATCGAGAGTCATGTGCATAGGTATTTTAAAGGAGGTACTTGTATCAAGTAAGCCATAAAACAGGCATTTGTAAGACATGGTACCCCAATTTGTGATAAGAGTGGTTTTGTGAGCATATGCCCTTTTCACCTTGATTTTCTTGCAACCCAAAAAACTATCAAGTAAGGGTCTTAACTGTGAATCTACAACCTGCTGTAGAACCATTTCCATACTGAAGGGAGGAAAAGGATTTCTCATAATAGCTTGCCTAAAAGTTTGAAAATTATTGCAAGTTCTAATATGATCAGTGGTCTTCGAAACAGGTACCCAATTGGAAACCCATTCATGGTGGACTGAAAAAATAATCCCATCCCTTAAGAAATTCTCCAACTCCCTTTTAAAAGTTTATTTAAATGCAGAGTTAATATATCTTTGTTCCTGCATAACTGGTTTCACTCCTTCCTTGATGGGAATAGCATTCTGTAAAAAACCAGGAAGATCCTCATAAGGCCAAGAAGAAACTTTTTGAAATCCACCAAGTAGCTTGGAAAACTTCATTTCTTCCTTATCAGAACATTGGGTACTTATGTTAACATTCCTTTAATATTCGAGTTCCCTAGTGTTCAAGGAGATGGTTTCACCCACCTTAATTTGTAACTCCTCTTCTTTATGTTTTTCTTTATCGCCTACATCACTCGATGAAAACGAACTCTCAAGAGGAGTTAAGCCCTCAAGAATCTTATTATTTTCTATGGATATAATCTCCTCAGGCTAAAGAGGTTCATCTTGAATGAAATCAAAAATGATATTATTTTAGGGAGGACCTGCCAAGATTCTAGATTGTTAGGGATACATGGACAATATAGAGATTGAAAAGAACAATCAAGCCTGTGAGGCAAAAGTTGTTGATTAGGAGAAGATGCAAAGATAGCTAACCGACCAGCCATTGAATTCAACTCCCTCTTAACATGAGTGATGTTGAAAGATAGAAGATTTGAGATAAGCACCCAAACAGTTTGGGAGTATCGTTCCATCAGTTTGTTGATAGGAGCGCACATTTTACGTATCAAGTTCACAACAAGCTCAAAATCTCCAAAAATTGAAAGGTAACCACAACCAAGATTAAGGGTGTCTTCAATGCCTAATAATAAATCTTCAAACTTAGTGACATTGTTTGTACAAGCAAACTCTAACTTGTAAGACAGATTATGAATTTTTCCTACAGGGGAAACCAAGATAATGTCAGCCCCATTACCTTCATTAGAGCGTGAACCATCAAAGTTCATATGCCACATATGATCATCTAAATATATTCTTTCCAAAGGAATATTATCCTTTTCATCAAAGATGGAATACACTCCTAGGTCCTCTTCGATATAGTTTACTCTAGATTGCAGAACACTCTCTATGTAGGGTGAAATTCTTCCCTCTCTAAGGACTATAATGTTCTTACCATTCCGAGGAATGGATAAATGTGTCCCTTCAAGTGAGAGGTATCCACCTATTAAGGCTTGTCAATCTCTTCCCAAGATAATTGAGTAATTGCTTACATGCATATCAATTACCTAAATGTTGAGGGTTGTCCTTATCTCAGGATGAGCACATAAAACCAAGGTCACATCCTTAATCTCGTTAATGGTTGTTTGTTGTAGACTATTATAGGAGAGCATGTTTCTGGCATTTTCATTTGTACAAGAAAATACTAGCTCTTCCATAATAATTTTCGACATCACACTTGGGCCCGAACCACCATCAATGAGGCAGCAATGGGCAATATTATCCATAATCTTTACCAAAATATAAAAAGGGGCATTTTTTACAGGGTATCTAAAGTTATGTACACCTACTTTATTTACAAAAGAATCCTCTTCGTTTACCTCTTCGGAAATATTGGCTACAACGGAAGCTTTTACTTCCATGAATTATTTCAGATGCATTTGTTGTTCAAGGAAGGCAACCATTTCTAGAAGGGTTGCATCTTCTTTGATGTTGGCCAACTGATTCAAGATATTATATTTGGAAGAGGGGAGAGGGGAGTGATTCCTTGATTCTCAGGAACCTTAGGATCCTGGAGAGTAGCAGTGGTTGAGGATGAGCTCGGGCTAGAAGAACTATGGGGAGGATCAAAATTTCCCTTGGGAGCATAGGATTTGTTCCTAGTATTGATGACCATGACATCTTCTGGCTCTTCAAAATATAGGACAATGATTGTAGCTTCTGGTATTTTACCAAATATCTTATCTCTGGCACTCTTCTTTACCTCACATGTGGCTTCTTCATGGTGTTCCTCGCAAAAGTTACACCAACTCCGAGGCAAGATAAATTTAGGCTGAAAATTATTTTCAACTGGACTCCTAAAGGGGGGTGCAGAAGAGGATGAAGCTCCAGGGGTGAGGGGGGAGACAGTTCCCTTCCGCTCATACGCTATCATATGATTTTTCATGTCTTGTACTAGTTGTAAGAGGGTGGACATGTGTGTTTGTCTAACCAATTCTCCCTGTGGAAGATCAGTTCTTTCAAGTTGTTCTTCATATTCTGAGCAAGTATGCAGAGCGAGTGAGATTATCAATGGCTTTTTCCTCAAGCCTATGACGGTAGGGGGAAGGCAATGCATTGTAGTAATGCATAAAAGCATCTTGGTTCTGAGGTCAAATGAGTTCAAGGATTTGATTATATAACTTGGTGAAATGCAAGTTCAAAGACTTGATAGTCTCACCATCCTTATAGGTGACGTTATTGTATTCCCTTAACTTATTGGTTGGGCTTTTATATTGCAAATAAGTGGATCGGAACCAATAGATTAACTCCTCCCAAGTAGACAGAATCTTAGGAGGAAGGTCGAAGAATTCGGCCGCAGCCTTTCCTTCCAAGGAATTGATGAATAAGTGCATGCAGGTATCATTATCGTTGGCCCCTATGTTATGACAAGTATTAGAAAATGTCACCAGGTGTTCGTTTGTAGTGACAATGTTATTTCCTGAAAACCTAGGAAGGTGCTCTTTAAACTTTGGAAGTGGACAAGTAGCAGGTGCTAGGTTAAGAGGAGAGGACACATGCGATGATTTGGTTGTGGCATCTTCTTCGGACTGAAAAAGCCCATACATTTTAATGACTTTAGTGGGATTTGTAGTATATTGGACAGGGACATGGTGGCTATATAAGCTACCAATCACTTATGACGATGAAGACTGAGAAGATGTAGCACTTCCAGTGCCACTAGAGCCACCAAAAGATGCCATCTTGTGGATGATAGATGAGGGAAAGAAAGACGAACCGGATGAACCAGATAAAGTTCTCCTTAGAGCACTTTGTTGGGAAGATAGCACAACATTCCTCCTCCCTATTTCAGCAATAGGATTGATTCCATATGACAAGCCTCTTCTTCTTCTAGAAGCACGTGAATCCAAGGACATGAAAGAAAGGCCAAAGTTGAAGAAACAAAAAGGTTACTGCTAATTTCTAGGTTGTCTATGTCTAGCTTCTAATCATTCTTGAGCACTAATATCTCATTCAATTGCTGCCCAAGACTGGTTAAGCTCAGCACGGGTATTGGCAGTGTCTAGAATGGTATTAAATAGATTCAAAGCAGTGTTGGTCTGGTCTTGAATACCAAGCTCAATATTGGGCTGCCTTGCAATAGGCACGGTCATTAAGAAATAAAACAGTCAAAGAATCAATATCAGAAAAATAGATGTATCCATGAAAATCGAGTATAAAAAATTAACCAGAGAGATATCGAAGATCTCCCCAGTATGGTCACCAAATAAATGTTGAGGAAAAGATATGAATTGATCTTACTCAAGCATTTTCAAATTCTTCTTGGCTAAAGAAAAATAGACAGGAATCTCGCCCTATGTTTATAGCCAACAAAAATAGCATCCTAACTCACAAGTATTAATTACCAGTGCTTAGGCTAGTCTTTCATTAACAAAAAGCTTGTTGGAAATTTATTTTTTATGTAATTTTCTGAATATAACAGTCATTGAAATAAATGTAAAGACAAAAGTAAAGACACCAAGATTATAATCAAGACAGATGAGACATAAATCAATCCTTTATTTCATTCCAATTCACAAAAGAGTCATTCTTTTACAAAATTTCATGCAGAAATTTAGGACCAAAGTCAAACTTAGACATCCTCGATGGAACATACAAAAGGACCTCTGATAGAAAATCAAAAACTGAACTCTAAAAGTTGGATCATCTTGCCACAGATTGTTTCCCACTTGACTCTGCACAATAGCCTTTGTCGGTCATGAAAACTAATTCACAATCAGACAAGTCTACACAGACTATCAAAGATAGATCAACACCTCTGAAAAACAAATGTCTGAATGATGTAATTCAAACCCGAATCTTGTTGTCTACAATAAGACTCTGCTATCATAAAAATAATTAGGCTTGTGATAAATTAAGGAATGAATGAAAACTGAACTATCTCAGCATAAACTCAAAGAGCAAACCTTAGTATGTTTCTCCTTCTATCTCTCCTTTGTTCCTCCCTTTCCTTTTGTCTTTAAAAAAATTAGAATTGGTTGAAGTAGTTGAACCAACTCATTAGTTAAGTTAATTAAAAGACTCAACCAACTTT
>JZKD02S0171472.1:266805-294957 GCA_000966675.3 Picea glauca | reverse complement strand
TAATAACTAGTAGGTGGGACCCCTTGTGACTCCCTTTAGCTCTTAACAATCATAACATACTAGTTAATTAAGAAAAACACACCTCCTTGTGACTCCCATCCATATTAACATTTGACAATTAATTTCAAAATATTTGAAATTATCTTCAAAAAATATATTACTCATATATCCAAAGAAAACATTTTGTCCAAAATTTCTAAAATCAATTGTCATCAACCATAAATAAAATAACAACTCAAAAACCATATTTCCCACTCTGAGATGCAATCTTCCCTTCATTGTTGTTGTCACCCTTCGATTTTCTTGAATTTCCCTTTGGTTGCACTGAGCCTTTAGGCCTAATCTCGTTGATCACGTGGGAAAAATCGTCCCTCAAATGCATCCAGAAAGACACAGATTTGTCAGAGCCATTGGAGGGCGAGGAAGGGGTAGCAGTGGCTTTTCCTTTGTCAAGGGCATGGTGGGCCTCAGTTTTCAATATTTTTCTAGCATGAGAGGACTGCACTGGTGAGTGGTCAAGGGCAGTTTGGACAATCTGATTGTTAGGAAGAGAAGCAAGCAAAGACAAATTGGTCCAGCCACGATGTTGTGAGACTGTCGGGTGGACAATCTCTTGTCATCCGTCATTTTCGAGAACCTCGGGTTGCAATGAGACATGAGGGGGCACAGCAATACCGGGGGCTTGTGGAACTTGAAAGGGAGGCCTTTCAGGCCTAGGTTGGACCACTCCTTGCCCAATCCAATTGAAAAATATGGCCTGAAACAACTGGCCTAAATCTTGTGAGTCAATGTCAAAATGTATGGAGAACCTTGGCCTTCTTGGGCCTCTATTCCAATTACCTCTCCCTCTGTTGCCTCTGTCGTCACTACCTTGGCTGAAAAAACTCATTACTACATGCATGATTGATTAGCAAATAGTATTTTAAATAACCATACATGACAATTCTTTAAAAATATGAAATAGATTTTGGCTCAGCAACGTATCAGACTCATGCAATCCAATCCATACAAATTGTTAAATTGTTTGTCAATGAGAATGGGGTGAACAAAGGGTTTTGGGATATGCGAGGTGTTTGTATTGAGCAAAACATGATATAATGAGGGGGGGAAAGAACATGGTTATTGCTCAAAGACAACAGCAATCAGTTGTAATGCAAACCAAGACAATGTAACTTCCCACTGCTTCAATACAAAATTCTCCTTGACTGTAATCAATTTTAGAATAGGGAGTGAAAAATGAATGTGGGAAGGTGATGGGGTTGTAATTAGTGAAAAGAAAAATAATGGTAGGGAAGGAGAGCGATTATTGTTCATAAAATTAATCAAGTCATCCATAAACCACTCCATAAAAAAGGAATTAATAATTAAATTGCAATGAGGTTATATTGTCACAACAACCATGCCTATCACTGTTAAAATGCATGATATTCACTTAACATCCATAGTGGACAGTCAACACAATGATCCATATTTATCTTGCAAAGATCTTGGCTTACTATTTTAACATGAAGATAACAATCACCACTTTAATTCACGTTATGCTGTGAAATATACAACCATTCGACAAAACGTAATTGCATTTCTATGACTGTACAGGTCCAATTTTTCTTTGACTCTAAACATTCAAAATGTTGGGCTATCCATCTAACACAACGAGGCAGCAACAGCATGCCCGACCTCATAATACAAATAATCGAAATGCAACAAAGCCATGTTTAAAAACTCTGTGACTATCTCTGAGTGCACAACCCAAAAAATATCCATAGCATACATAGTGGGCAACCATACCATAAACACCACGATCCAATATTCCCATTTGGAAATTTTAAACACACAATCACGGTATCATTAACTCAACCTATCATGCCGAGTTATCAATCCACTACAAAGAGGCAACAATAATATTGCTCAAATTAATCAAACTGCAACCAAACCATACTGTGTAAAAACTTGTGCCCATTCTTGACGATGCAATCAAATAACCATACATACATAGTATATGGAAATTCCATAAGCACCCCAACTTCAATAATCACTTGGCCATTAAAAACACAGAGTTACAGTAATCATTGATTCATGCGTATAGGAACACCACGCATACCAATGCATCAAGCGTGAAGCATCATTGTGCATTGATCAATTAAGAACAGTGTTGGGTTATCAATTTAATAAACACAAGGACATCGACTATGTTTTTGATTTGAAAACTCATTCCAATTAACCATGGTGAGCTTATCCACCCAATAATAACAATTGCAGTGACTAGATGCCAAAACCAACACCACTGTCATATAATCAACTTTGGTCGAGTCGGTAAGCAACTATGTCGAAAATACATACCAATATATAACAACCAATAGCAAACCCGACAGGCCACAATGGTCGTCTCTATCAACCCTCAGACTCAAGGAATTAGGGATTTTCCCTGTGGCAAACACAGGGAGACTAAATTTGACTCTTCTCAATGGTGAAAACCTCCAAGACCAACGGTGCATACACAGAGAAAACCACAATTTATTTTGTGGACAGGATGACAAATCCCCTGACAGGAGAGGTTATGAATAGAGGAGCAAAGCTCTGATTCGGCCTGGTAATGATATTTAACACACGCAGGGTATAACCCTCATGTCTCTCCAGTTAACCAACTACAACGTTGAGGACAAGGCCGAGAAGAAGCAATATAACCCACTGCGCGACCATTAATAGTGACAATGAGCCAATGCCCAAGTGAACAAAACGCAGTGACGCAAAGCGCTTCCAACCATTAAACCCCATAAAAGCCAAAGACTAGGTATGGTGATACGAATGTGTAAAGACAACCAGCCACTCAAGACCAAACAAAACCCTCCAACTAAACCAGCAAGGATGACAAAGAGCCTTTATGGCTCTTAACACCCAGGATGACCAATAACACTGTGACTAAAACATTATTGCAGAGAAATCATCAACGCTTCATTCCAAAATCACAATTTTACACAGTTGTAATAATTAAGGAAAACACAACCCATACATTCGAGCCAATATCCATTTCATAAACATAGCAGACTCATGGATGGCCAAAAAAATACATACATGTAATCCAAGCACCTTAAATGCGAGTTGGTCAAGCGGTTCCTCCCTGCTTGAAAATCGGAGAATAACCATAGAAACAAAGTTGAACAATAACCCGACTAGGGTGGCAGCCAGTGGAAGGAATAAGTGTGATGTGTAGTAAATGCACATCGCCTCCACCCTCAGTCAATTAATTCATTAGTACATGCCAGCAAGCTTTCATTAACCCAATTAATTAAACCATGTATTGAAACCATCGACCATTAAAACCAATAGCGCGACCCATATCAACTTATGCCATAACATCATCCCAATGCATATCAACTATATAACTCAATAAATTGCATAGATTTTAACTTAGTAGCTAGGATAACAACAATCCATTAAAAATTGATGCATGCAGTGTAGTATATAGCATGGTTTAGTTCCTTCCCTTTGCTCTTATATTGCTTTTGCCTTTTTCCAATTGCTTGTATATGTTATTGCTAACATGTTTATTGTGCAAGTCTCCTAGTAATATATCACAATAATAGATAGCAGTGATAACAAGGATAACATAGGTCGTTGTAAAATAAAACTTGAGCCTGGAGCAGAAAAAAAACACAGAACATGCCTTCTCCATCGCCAATAAACCAAGATTAGATCACCATGTAAGCAGTGTCGAACAGTAGCACAACATCAAAAAAATAACCAGACCTGATCTCCAATCTACAAGGGGGTCCCACCTACTAGTATTATTTATCTTTTATAATAATACGCTTTAGCAACACTTTACGGGAAAAATTTCTTTGTGATTTTAATCATCAACAAACTGGCGACTCCACAGGGAAATTTGTTTTCAACAGATTTAGAACTCAGAACTCATGGTTTCAGACGAAGAACAGCAGGTCAAGAAGATATAACCAGGAATATTATGCAACATGCGGAAGTGAGCGGATTTAATGGAAAGATGACCGGGAATTTGGGAATAATCCATGAAAAGTGTTAAGTATGAGGGGTTTTTACCACTGTATGCATAATCATTTCGACTGGAATTTGCTCTTAACTTTAAGGAGAAAAAAATTTAGACTTTCTCCTAAAATCTCGACGGATGAAGAAATGGCAAGAACAAGTGGGAGATAACCAATTCTTTACAAGATAGCAGTGGAAATATATAACAATTTCAAGTGTCCTTCAAAGGATACATGATAACAGTTGTGTAAGCTTGATTGTTATTGACTAATAATGCTTCACAGAAGTGTCATTGTGGCAGAATTGATCCAACATCCTATCTTGACCAAATTAACTAAAAGATGATAGGAGACAAAATCATGACAGAAGTAAAAATGCAAAAATTAAAACAGCAACAATAAAAGACAAAAATGAAGAAAACAACAAGAAAAATTTTAACTCAGAAAGCCGAAGTCAAACTACTGTAAAGCAGAAAAAGAAGCACAAAAATGAAATCAGAGCTAGGCTACTAGTATACAGAAAATCCAGATAGCATTAGAACTTTTCACGTTGGTCCCTCGCAATATTTCAAGCGAGGGTTGTTAGCGTTGTAGGAAAACAATTTCTTATGTAAATCCTTTAAAATGTAAGAGTAAGTTTCCAAGACAAAAGCAATTTGGAAAGGACCCAACACTTGGAATTTTGATGTAATTATCAACCCCTTGACACACACAATTAGATCATCAAGATAGAGATGGAGACTGACCAATTCATCAAGAGTCATGTGCATAGGTCTTTTAAAGGCGGTACTTGTATCAAGTAAGCCATAAAATAGGCATTTGTAAGACATGGTACCTCAATTTGTGATAAGAGTGGTTCTGTGACCATCTTCCCTTTTCACCTTGATTTTCTTGCAACCCAAAAAACTGTCAAGTAAGGGTCTTAACTGTGACTCTACAAATTGTTACAGAACCATTTCCATATTGAAGGGAGGAAAAGGATTTCTCATAATAGCTTGCTTGAAATTTCAAAAATTAATGCAAGTTCTAATATGATCAGTGGTCTTCGAAACGGGTACCCAATTGGAAACCCATTCAGGGTGGACTGAAAAAATAATCCCAGCCCTTAAGAAATTCTCCAACTCCCTTTGAAAATTTTCTTTAAATGTAGAGTTAATATATCTTTGTTCCTGCATAACTGGTTTCATGCCTTCCTTGATGGGAATAGCATTCTGTAAAAAACCAGGATCAAAACCATAAAGATCCTCATAAGGCCAAGCAGAAACTTTTTGAAATCCACCAACTAGCTTGGCAAACTTAATTTCTTCCTTATCAGAACATTGGGTACTTATGTTAACGTTCCTTGAATATTTGAGTGCCCAAATGTTCAAGGAGATGGTTTCACCCACCTTCATTCATAACTCCTCTTCTTTCTATTTTTATTTATTGCTTATGTCACTCGATGAAAACAAACTCTCAAGAGGATTCAAGCCCTCAAAAATCTTAATTTTTTCTATGGATATAATCTCCTCGGGCTTAAGAGGTTCATCTTGAATTAAATCACAAATTCTCTTATTTTTAGGGAGGGCCTGCCAAGATTCTACATTGTCAGGGATACATGGACGATATAGAGATTGAAAAGAACAATCAGGCCTATGAGGCAAAAGTTGTTGATTAGGAGAAGCTACAAAGACAGCTAACCGACCAGCCATTGAATTCAACTCCCTCTTAACATGAGTGATGTTGAAAGATAAAAGAGATGAGATAAGCACCCAAATAGTTTGGGAGTATCATTCCATCATCTTGTTGCTAGGAGAGCACATTTTACGTATCAAGTTCACAACAAGCTCAGAATCTCCAAAAACTGAAAGGTGACCACAACCAAGATTAAGGGTGTTTTCAATGCCTAATAATAAAGCTTCAAACTTAGTGACATTGTTTGTACAACAAAACTCTAACCTGTAAGACAGATTATGAATTTTTCCTGCAAGGGAAACCAAGATAATGCCAACCCCGTTACCTTCATTAGAGTGTGAACCATCAAAGTGCATATGCCACATATCATCATCTAAATCGATTCTTTCCAAAGGAATATTACCCTTTTCAGCAAATATGGAATACACTCCTAGGTCCTCTTCGATATAGTTTACGGTAGATTGCGGAACACTCTCTATGTAGGGTGAAATTCTTCCCTCTCTAAGGACTATAATTTTCTTACCATTCCGAGGAACGGATAAATGTGTCTCATCGAGTGAGAGGTATCCACCTGTTAAGGCTTGCCAATATATTCCCAAGATAATTGAGTAATTTCTTACAGGCATATCAATTACCTGAATGTTGAGGGTTGTCCTTATCTCAGGATGAGCGCATAAAACCAAGGTCACATCCTTAATCTCGCCAATGGTTGTTTGTTGTAGACTATTATAGGAGAGCATGTTTCTGGCATTTTAATTTGTACAAGACAAGCCTAGCTCTTCCATAATAATCTTCGACATCACACTTGGGCCCGAACCACCATCAATGAGGTAGCAAAGGGAGATCTTATCCATAATCTTTGCAGAAATATAAAAAGGGGGATTTTTTATAGGGTATCTAAAGGTATGTACACCTACTTTATTTACAAAATAATACTCTTCATTTACCTCTTCTGAAAGATTGGCTACAACGGAAGCTTTTCCTTCCATGAATTGTTTCAGATGCTTTTGTTATTAAGGGACGGAAACCATGTTTAGAAGGGTTGCATTTGCTTTGATGTTGGCCACTTGATTCAAGATATTATATTTGGAATATGGGAGAGGGGGAGTGACTCCTTGATTCTGAGGAACCTTAGGAACTTGGAGAGTAGCAATGTTTGAGGATGATCTCGGGCTAGAAGAACTGCGGGGAGGATCAAATTTTCCCTTGGGAGCATAGGCTTTGTTCCTAGTATTGATGACCATGACATCTTCTGGCTCTACAAAATCTAGGACAGTGATGGTAGCTTCTGGTCTATTACCAAAGATCTTATCTCTGGCACTCTTCTTTACCTCACATGTGGTTTCTTCATGGTGTTCCACGCAAAAGTACACCAACTCCGACCTAAGATAGCTTTAGGCTGAAAATTATTTTCAACTGGACTCCTAAAGGAGGGTGCAGAAGAGGACAAAGCTCCAGGGGTGAGGGGGGAGACAGTTCCCTTCCACTCATATGCTATCATAAAATTGTTCATGTCTTGCACTAGTTGGAAGAGGGCGGACATGTCTATTTGTCTAACTGATTCTCCCTGGGGAAGACTAGTTATTTCAAGTTGTTCTTCATATTCTGAGCAAGTATGCAGAGCGGAAGCGAGATTATCAATGGATTTTTCCTCAAGCCTATGACGGTAGGGGGAAGGCAATGCATTGTAGTAATGCATAAAAGCATCTTGGTTCTGAGGTCGAATGATTTCGGAGATTTGATTATATAACTTGGTGAAACGCAAGTTGAAAGACTTGATATTCTCACCATCCTTATAGCTGACGTTATTGTATTCCCTTAACTTCTCGGTTGGGATTTTAGATTTACCATAAGTGGATCGGAACCAATATATTAACTCCTCCCAAGTAGACAAAATATTAGGAGGAAGGTCAAAGAATTCGGCCGCAGCCTTTCCTTCCAAGGAATTGACGAATAAGTGCATGCAAGTATCATTGTTGTTGGCCCCTATGTTATGAAAAGCATTAGAAAATTCCACTAGGTGTTTGTTTGTACTGACAGTGTTATTTCTTGAAAACCTAGGAAGGTTCTCTTTAAACTTTGGAAGTGGACGAGTAGCAAGTGCAAGGCTAAGAGGAGAGGACACATGCCACGGTGTGGTCGTGGCATCTTTTTTGAACTGAAAAAGCCCATACTTTCTAATGACTTTAGTGGGATTTGTGGTAGATTGGACAGGGACATGGTGGCTATATAAGATACCAATCACTAATGACGATGAAGACTGATAAGATGTAGCACTTCCAGTGCCACCAGATCCATCAATAGATGCCATCTTGTGGATGATAGATGAGGGAAAGAAAGATAAATTGGATGAATCAGATAAAGTTCTCCTTAGAGCACGTTGTTGGGCAAATAGCACAATGTTCCTCCTCAATATTTCAGCGATAGGATTGATTTCAGGTGACAAGTCTCTTCTTCTTCTAGAAGCCCGTGAATCCAAGGACATGAAAGAAAGGCCAAAACTGAAGAAACAAAAAGGTTATTGTTGATTTCTAGGTTGTCTATGTCTAGCTTCCAATCGTTCTTGAGCACTGATATCTCGTTCAATTGCTTCCCAAGAATGGTTAAGCTCAACACGGGTATTGGCAGTGTCTAGAATGGTATTAAACTGATTCAAAGCAATGTTGTTCTGGTCTTGAAGACCGGGCTCAATATTGGGTTGCCTTGCAACAGGCACAGTCATTAAGAAATAAAACAGTCAAAGAATCAATATCATAAAAATAGATGTATCGATGAAAATCGAGTATAAAAAATTAACCAGAGAGATATCGAAGATCTCCCCAGTATGGTTTCCAAATAAATGTTGAGGAAAAGATATGAATTGATCTTACTCAAGCATTTTCATATTCTTCTTGGCTAAATCAAAATAGACGGGAATCTCACCCTATGTTTATAGCCAACAAAAATAACATCTTAACTCACAAGTATTAATTACCAGTGCTTAGGCTAGTCTTTTATTAATAAAAAGCTTGCTGGAAATTTACTTTTTATGTCATTTTTTGAATTTAACAGTCACTAAAATAAATGTAAAGACAGAATTAAAGACATCAAGATGATAATCAAAACAGATGAGACATAAATCAATCCTTTATTTCATTCCAATTCACCAAAGAGACATTCTTTTACAAAATTTCATGAAGAAATTTAGGACCAAAGTCAAACTTAGACATCCCCGATGGAACATACAAAAGGACCTCCGACAGAAAATCAAAAACTGAACTCTAAAAGTTGGATCAACTTGCCACAGAGTTTTTCCCACTCGACTCTGCACAATAGTCTTTGCCAGTCATGAAAACTAATTCACAAGCAGACAAGTCTACACAGACTATCAAAGATAGATCAACACCTCTGAAAAACAAGTGTTTGAATGATGTAATTCAGCCCCGAATATTCCTTTCTACAATAAGACCCTGCTATCATAAAAATAATTAGGCTTGTTATAAATTAAGGAATGAATGAAAACTTAACTATCTCGGCATAAACTCAAAGATCAAACCTTAGTATGATTCTCCTTCTATCTATCCTTTCATCCTCCCTTTCCTTTTGCCTTTAAACAAATTAGAATTGGTTGAAGTAGTTGAACCAACTCATTAGTTAAGTTAATTAAAAGACTCAACCAACTTTTAGTTATGGGGAAAAGTAATAATCATAATAAGGGTTATAAATAAATAATAACTAGTAGGCGGGACCCCTTGTGACTCCCTTTAGCTCTTAACAATCATGTAACATACTAGTTAATTAAGAAAAATACACCTCCTTGTGACTCCCATCCATATTAACATTTGACAATTAATCTCAAAATATTTGAAATTATCTTCAAAAAATATATTACTCATATATCCAAAGAAAACATGTTGTCCAAAATTTCTAAAGTCAATTGTCATCAACCATAAATAAAATAACAACTCAAAAACCATATTTCCCACTCTGAGATGCAATCTTCCCTTGATTGTTGATGTCACCCTTCGATTTTCCTGAATTTGCCTTTGGTTGCATTGAGCCTTTAGGCCTAATCTCGTTGATCACGTGGGAACAATCGTCCCTCAAATGCATCCGGGAAGACATGGATTTTTCAGAGCCATTGGAGGGCGAGGAAGGGGAAGCAGTGGATTTTCCTTTGTCAAAGGCATGGTGGGCCTCATTTTTCAATATTTTGCTAGCATGGGAGGACTACACTGGCAAGTGGTCAGAGGAAGATTGGACAATCTGATTGTTAGGCAGAAGAGCAGGCAAAGACAAATTGGGCCAACCATGATGTTGGCAAACTGTCGCGTGGACAATCTCTTGCCATCCGTTATTTTTGGGAACCTCGGGTTGCAATGAGACATGAGGGGGCACGGAAATACCAGGGGCTTGCGGAAATTTCGGTTGGACCAATCCTTTCCCAATCCAATTGAAAAATATGGCCTGAAACAACTAGCCTAACTCTTGTGAGTCGGCATCAAAATGTATGGAGACCCTTGGCCTTTTTGGGCCTCTATTCCAATTACCTCTCCCTTTTTTGCCTCTGCCATCTCTACCTCAGCTGAAAAAACTCATTCATGCATGCATGATTGATTAGAAAATAGTCTTTTAAATAACCATACATGACAACTCTTTAAAAATATAAAATAGATTTTGGCTCAGCAACGTATCAGACTCATGCAATCCAATCCATACAAATTGTTAAATTGTTTTTCAATGAGCAGGGAGTGAACAAAGGGTTTTGGGATATGTGAGGGGTTTGTTTTGAGCGAAACATGATATAATGAGGGGGGGGGAAGAAAATGGTTACTTCTCAAAGACAAAAACAATCAACTATAATGCAAACCAAGACAATGTAACTTCCCACTACTTCAATACAGAATTCTCCTTGAATGTAATAAATTTTAGAACATGGAGTGAAAAATGAATGTGGGAAGGCAATGGGGTTGTAATTAGCGAAAATCAAAATAATGGTAGGGAAGGAGAGCGATTATTGTTCACAAAATTAATCAAGTCATCCATAAACCATTATGTAAAAAGGAATTAATAATTAAATTGCAATGAGGTTATAATGTCACAGCACCCGTGCCTATCATTGTTAAAATGAATTATTTTCACTTAACATTCATAGTGGACAGTCAACACAGTGATCCATATTTATCTTGCAAAGATCTTGGGTTTCTATTTAAACACACAGATAACAATCACCACTTTAATTCACGTTATGTTGTGAAATATACAACCATTCGACAAAATGCAATTGCATTTATGTGACTGTACAAGTCCAATTTTTCTTTCACTCTAAACATTCAAAATGTTGGGCTATCCATCTAACACAACGAGGCAGCAACAGCATGCCCGACCTCATAATACAAATAATCGAAATGAAACAAAGCCATGTTTAAAAAATCTGTGACTATCTCTTAGTGCGAAACCCAAAAAATATCCATAGCATACATAGTGGGAAGCCATACCATAAACACCACGATGCAACATTCCAATTTGACAATTTTAAACACACAATCACAGTATCATTAACTCAAACTATTGTCTTGAGTTATCAATCCACTACAAAGAGGCAGCGACAGTATTTCTCAAATTAATCAAACTACAACCAAACCATACTGTGTAAAAACTTGTGCCCATTCTTGACAATGCAATCAAATAACCGTACATACATAGTAGATGGAAATGCCATAAGCACCCCGATTTCAATAATCACTTGGCCATTAAAAACAAACAGTTACAGTAATCATTGATTCATGCTTATAGGAACACCACTCATACCAATGCATCAAGCGTGAAGCATCATTGTGCATTGCTCAATTAAGAACAATGTTGGGTTATCAATTTAATAAACACAAGGACAACGACTATGTATTTGATTCAACAACTCATTCTAATTAACCATGTTGAGCTTATCCACCCAATAATAGCAATTGCAGTGACTAGTCGACAAAACCAACACCACTATCATACAATCAACTTTGGTTGAGCCAGTAATCAACTATGTCGACAATACATACCAATCTATAACAACCAATAGCAAACCCGACAAGCCACAACGGTCTTCTCTATCAACCCTTAGACTCGAGGAGTTAAGGGTTTTCCCTATGGCCAACATAGGGAGACTAAAGGCGACTCTTCTCAATGGTGAAAACCTCTTAGACCAATGGTAAATACACAGAGAAAACCACAATTTATTTTGTGTGCAGGGTGACAAATCCCGCGACAGGAGAGGCTATGAACAGAGGAGATAATATTTGATTCAGCCTGGTAATGATATTTAACACACGCGGGGTATAACCCTCGTGGCTCTCCAGTCAACCAACTACAACATTGAGGTGAAAACAGGGCCGAGAAGAAGCAATATAACCCATTGCGCGACCATTAATACTGACAACAGCCCAATGCCCAAGTGAACAAAACGCAGTGACACAAAGCTCTTCAAACCATTAAACCCCATAAAAGCCAAAGATTGGGTTTGGTGATATGAATGCGTGAAGACAGCCAGCCATGCAAGACGAAAGAAAACCCTCCAACTAAACCAGCAAGGATGACAGAGAGCCTTTATGGCTGCTAACACCTAGGATGACCAATAACATTGTGACTTCAACATTATTGTAGAGAAACCATCAACGCTTCATTCAAAATCACAATTTTACACAGTTGCAATACTTAAGGAAAACACAACCCATAAATTCAAGACAATATCCATTTCACAAACAGAGCAGACTCATGGATGGCCAAATAAAGACATACTTGTGATCCAAGAACCTTAAACGCGAGCTAGTCGAGTGATTCCTCCCTACTTGAAAATCGAAGCATAACCATAGAAACAAAGTTAAACAATAACCTAACTAGGGTGGCGGCTAGTGGAAGGAGTAAGGGTGGCATGCATTAAATGCATGTCGCCTCCACCCTCAGTCAATTAATTCATTAGTACATGTCAGCAAGCTTCCATTAACCCAATTAGTTAAACCATGTATCGAAACCATCAACCATTAAAACCAATAGCGTGACCCATATCAATTTATTCCATAACATAATCCCAATGCATATCAACTATACAACTCAATAAATCGCATAGTTTTTAACATAGTAGCTAGGATAACAACAATCCATTAAAAATCGATGTGTGTAGTGTAGTATATAGCATGGTTTAGTTCCTTCCCTTTGCTCTTATATTTCTTTTGACTTTTTCCAATTGCTTGTATATGTTATTGCTAATATGTTTATTGTGCAGGTCTCCTAGTAATAGATCCTAATAACAAATAGCAGTGATAGCACGGATAACATAGGTCATTGTAAAATAAAACTTGAGCCTAGAGTGGCAGAAAAACACAGAACATGCCTTCTTTATCGCCAATAAACCAATATTATATCACCATGTAAGCAGTGTCGAACAGTAGCACAACATCAAAAAAAGAACCAATCCTGATCTCCAATCTACAAGGGGGTCCCACCTACTAGTATTATTTAGCGTTTATAATAATAGGCTTTAGCAACACTTTGCAGGCAAAACTTCGTTGCAATTTTAATCGTCAACACTACTATGACCCTTTCTCATCGTTCCTCCTCTACTTTTATAGGTTGTTTCTAGTTGTTTCATTCCTCTTCGCGCCAAACTTCACAATCCAATCAGATTTATTCACATTGAATTCTCGTCCAGATCCTGCATTAATTTCGTATTTTTTGGCGTGTCGTGGTAGATTTTCCAACCTGTCAAAATTTGGTCGCCACTTTTCATTCATGGCTACATGTTTCCTCTATCTTGCCATCATGTTTTCTCCTTAATGTTTTTTCCATCATCCACGCAGGTCTTTATCCTGGCTCTTTTTGTGTGCATTTCAATTATGCTTTCTGCGTGTAATTCAATTCTCCTTCCTACGCGCCTTCCTCATTCTTTCCATGACATTTTTGTGTTCATCTATTTTTCTGCTAATTTGAGTCTTTGAACAATGCCTGATTCAGAACTTCAAGCCTTAATCTCTTTTATTGCTTCTTTTCTATATTTTTTTTCAGTATAATACAGATATTATAGTACACATACTGCGCAATCAGGCTAGTGCATGAAAGGATGACTGTCCCTATACAGTTTCAGCTGATTATCGTTGACCAGTCCTTCCATGATTTCCCCATTCAATTTCTCCAACTAAAGAGCACCTACCTCTGTCACAAATATTAACACATAAAAACCCAACTAGTGCATTTGGAACTTTCCAGGGTGCTACAAAAATTTGTTCTCATAGAGAAAAACTAGGTCTCCCATCTGGAACTTCTTTTGTTTAATATGTCTATCATGTTGTGCCTTTGCACGCACTTTGTGAACTTGTTGTTGAAATCATGTGATGAAGCGGTCCTCCTCGAGTTCCACTAGCTATGACGATATTTTCTCTATTGCATCGGAATCAGTGAGCTCTGTCAGTGTGGCAATGTGCAGACTTGGCATAATGAACTCCATGGCCATAACTGCTTCATCGTCGTATAATAATTGGAATGGTGTATGTCCTATCAACTTCTTACATGTAGTCTGATATGCCCATAGTACTACAGGAATCCCTAGGTCCCAGTCATCTCGATTTAAATTACATATCTTCGTCATTTCATGCTCTAGGATCTTATTAAACGCTTCCATTGTTCCATTCGGCTGAGGATGATAAGATGTGCTCTTCTGGTGGTAAATCTGAAATTCTTCTTTCAAAGAAAAAATTGTTTTATACAAAAAATGGGTTCCCTAATCACTCATAATGATTTTCGAACATCCAAACCTCGTAACAACATTCTCAAATAGAAATCACATGGTAGTCTCCAAGCTGCAATCTTTGACAGGTTCTGCTTCAGCCCATCAGGTCAAGTAATATGTCGCAACGATTATATATCTTGCTCCTAACCTTTTTGTTTGTTGGTTGATCGGTTCAATGAAATCAACTGCCCATTTATCAAAAGCATGCAACGTAACCTACGATATCAAAGGCATCTCGTATCTTCTAGATGGCTTCCCAACTCGTTGACAGACATCACAGGTCTGACAGAACTCCTTAGCATCCTTATGAAGGGTGGGCCACCAAAGGCCTACGCACAAAATTTTATGAGCCTTCACTTTCCCTACATAGTGGCCTCCTGCAATTCCTTCATGTGCCTCTGATAATATCATAGGCCTCTTGTCACACACCCAAACCCTTAGGTATCCTTTTAAGGGATGGGGTATAAGTTTTTTTATTTTTCTCAACCATCTCAAATCCTCTTTCCGAGACCTCCATCATCTTATCCTTGTCAAAATATTTCCAACGACTGTTACTATGCTCAAATATGAGGTATGAATCAAAATTTATGGCCTTCCAAATCTCTTCAGACATCATTGGTCAAAGGCCACGTGGCTCCACCCCATTCATACCATCCCACCTAGTATGGACTCGACCTCGGTCGTCATCATTTAGTGATGACATGGCCACTGGAGGGGCGCTTGCAGGGAAAGTATCTACCAAGTTTTCATAGGCTTATTCACTCTTAGACCCTTGGCGCTTCTTGTTACCTCTTTCTCCTTACCACACGGCCAATGCTAGAACCTAGTCCTCTGGACTTCAGCCTTTCCACACTCTTTTGTACAGAGCTAAAGCTTCCCGGAGACCCAAATTCCCGGAGTCCCTTCCACTCCAGAATCTATGATGGAGATTTGATCCACTCTTGGATCTAACGACTAAGATTCATCCACTCTCAACCCACCACTTGGAATTTACTAGAGATGTGGGGTCCCATGCCTAATTTTTGTTCAATCCCATGATGCCACATGGGGCTATCCAGACATGCCACATCACCACGATGCACGCAGGCCTATCCTATCGGATCTTGACACTATGCCATGGAAACTTCGGTGCTTCGGCACTTCGGCATTTTCAACCACCTTTCTCTACTTACAAATCATCCAAAGTCTTGAAGCTTCGAATTCATGCCATGTGGCTCCACCTTCAGCCCCATTGGATCACATTTTATAACACCCCAATCCTCCCACAGTTCCAAACTCCCGAACTCTCGGGGTCCCGTTAGCCATTAGGTCAAGAAACTACGCACCAGGGGATGACATGTGGAAAAAGTCAGAGATGACACATGTCCCAATCGACGGGTGACACATTTCAAGTTCCATTTGACACATAAGGTCCGTGAAAATAATGAATTAGGATGGCATGTGGCATGCATAACATGGTTCCACATCACCCTAAGTAGCGTCAGCATGCCACGTCACTCCAGACTTACAATCTCTGGGAGCCTCTAGCCTCTCTTACCAGTGAATTCGCCCAGAGCTCCGAAGTCCAAACTCCTGCCAGCAACCTCCCAATACTCTTTTATCACATGGTTGAGATAGGTCCACGTAGATCCATATATCTATGGCCTTTGTTGCTTCGTGACTTCGGCGCTCGGGAGTTTCCCTGCTTAGTTTCCTTTTTACTCCCAGAGTGGCTAGTGTCAGACTAACCACGGTCTAGATCCAACGGTCAAGAGAGATCTTGAAGCATCCTTGAATCGATAGATCCACGTCACTTCGAGACTTCGACGTTCTAGGAATGGGTGTGTACCCACCTCTTTACTCCCGGAGCAGTTAGTGTTGGGATGACCACGGCGTCGATCCAACGGTCAGGGAATATCCAGCCTCGGATCAATGGCTCTAATTGCTTCACTTACCTTATCCTTCCACCACACTCAATCCATCAGTCAAGAGGGATCCTGAAGGAATCCTTAGATCCACAGCTCTCGTTGATTTGCAACTTTAGCGTTCGGTAGCTCCAGTGTTTTACAATATTTATGTTCCCCAGAGTGTTGGATTCCCAAAGTCTCGAATCCTGAAACTTATCTCCTCTAGAGTGTAGCGAAGGGTTCCCAGGGCCCCATTCATATGAAAAATTAACCCCCTCCCAGAGCTACACTCTCAACTCTTAGTCATGATTTGGTTAATGCCATGGGCATGAGCTCACGGTTACTTGGACAACTAGTTTGAAGGAAGTGTCCTTCGTCTACAGTGATTGGAATTAATAACAAGCTTGAAAGGTAAAATTCGAGGGGTAAACTGCACTATAACATTCAAGTGGAGTCTACCTCGACTCCAATGTTATAAAATCAATCCTTGGGAAAATTCTCTTGGGGATTTTCGAACCAGCACATAGGCCAAAGCCTTGTTTCCAAATATATCCTCAATGCATTCCATGCAATGTGATAACCATGAGCAATTTTATTCCCAATCTCCTTGAATTGGTCATTGTACCCATGGTACTCTTTCTCATGCATTTTCTTGCAAGGATTATAACTCATCCTTGACCGGCATAGACTTCCTCTCTCTATTATTCGGGTTATTTTCCTGAATCATACCCTACTTGGGTATCAATGGCATCCAACAACTACTCAAATTCAATTACACATCATTGAAATAATAAAATGTTTCAGAAGGGATTCTTACCCAATCCCTTCATATATTATGCCTCATAGGCATGAACACTTTTATACCTATTCTGGCTTTCAACACCCTCTCTGATGTTACCTCATTAGTGGTGCTTTATGGGGATTTTTAAAGTCCCTTCAACAAATTTCAACAACAACCTTCTCGTATTAATCCTCTGCTTGAGGTTTTCCATCATTGGTAACTGTCTTTCCCAACAGTTTCAATTTATTTATACACATGACATACATCACAAATACATTAGTCATCATGTAAAATAAAAATGCATGTATCATAGCATTCAAATCAATAAAACATTTTCAGATATGTCCTAGCATATCTTTATGCACTTCATCACATTATCCTTAATGTTTTCATGAGTGCAACACAAACAATTCTCAATTGTTTCTACAAGCATACAACCATCATCATTATGGTGTCAAAACATTTACTTTCATCAACACACCAGCTTCTCACCCCAGAGAAAACATAATATACAGCAAGAAAGGAGTTAAGGGCTCTTCACTTTTCCAACTCCTTCTACACATCCTGGGACTTTTAGTCCAGCTGAGTTGTTCCAAGGCCTCACTGCCTTTACTTATCACGGCTTAACCAAGCCTATTCATTTAAACATACTCATTTATTTATTTTCCTTTTACCAGTTGTACTTGTTTTCACAGTTGTTCCTTTAAGGACTACAACTTTGTTAAGAAATTTGGAGTTTTTTTTTTAAATAAGAAAAGTATCCCCCCTTTTCCCTTTCTTTGCTTCTGCAATTTACGCCCTGCTAGGATATCCCTAGTCTTTTCCTTGAGCAGCCTTGGTTAGGTTCACCTTAAGATTATTAGACAATTCATCATGCTACATCAGTAAGATTCTTGTTCACAATGAATTATGAACGTGTGCATTCTGCACATTACTATTTTGACATCAGAATAGTCAACGTCCATTTGTTAGTTTTCCAATCTTGCATTATGTTTTAAAATGTAATCCAGGATTATTATATATGTATATATAGGATTTCCGCCCACTACTCAATTCTTAGCAGTCATTAACATTGTGACTATGTTCTCCTAACAGATTCTTCACAAAGTTCCTTCACAGGGAACTCCTTTGGCATGCAACTTCCGTATTGCATATCCATCACTATCTTTGATGGTCTCAACCATGAGTTAGCTTCAGCCTTACCACTTTAGTTGTTTACCAAATATTCCATAAGGAATATAATCATGCATTCCTATGATGTATTCCAATTACACATTCAAAACATGTCCTTTATGTTATAAGCTTGTTTTCAGACTATGCTTCCATGCGCTTAATCACATGCTTTAGCACGTTGTGTGTGTTCCCACCATAGGCACCCTTTGCAATTTCATTTCCATATCGACTGAAAATTATTTAGTTCATGATTTTTCACAATCATTTACTTGTGGTCCTTAAAATCATATTTAGGTTGTCTTTTATTATGACAATAGAGCATCCCTGCTCAATTACTCTTTTCCTTAGTTTATACTAGCCTTTCCTGAGAAATCAGCACACATTTTCCTTAGGCTATTATTCATATTAAAACAGTCACGACTCTTCAAGATAGAGTCAACCATGCATCCATGGTATTTATTCCTTCATGGAAAGTGCAATTCTTGCCTTTCCTTTAACCCATTTAGGCAGTCACATCCTACCTTCGGTATACATATATGTATACATCATACATGTGCATCACTATCACATTTAATATCATTCATTCATATCTATTTGGTCTTCATACCAGTGTTCATAGTGGGAAACCTTATAATGCATTCACTCCATGCACTCAAGCATATACAAACATAGCTAAACATTCATCATGCAAGCTCGTTGCTTGCACATTTTTCCATTTCCTTCATGGACATATCAAAATTCCAGATCCTTCTCCCAAGGATATTATTTCCATTCTCATGACAAGTTTCATAGAGATACGCAACACTGAGCTTCTCTCTCAGTTGAGAACTTGTAGTCATTCACATGATATCCACCTTGCAAGTTTAACAGACATAGTCATAACTATGTCCCCCTTTCCTTATGACAACAACCATCAAGAAGGCATTTTTTCCTCAACTACTATAAAACTATTCAACAATATAGAAATACTATCTAGGCAATTCCAATAGTTCCCAAGCCAACAAGGCATATTATCAAGCTTCCTTTTCATGCCTCAAACCATTTTTGGTTAACAAACCTTTTATCAAGGGAACACTTCTCTAGATTCCCTCTCACTACTACTTTAGCATACCAAGTCATACCTCTATGGCTACCATCCACCTCTGGGTGTCAACTTCACCCATTGGTTATATATAAGTGCTCCAACACTTCCCTTACCACATTCAGGATCAACATTTCATTAACCATTTTACCTCAATTATAATGAATTTTAATGTCTAATAAAATTTGGACTATTTCCTTAAATCCCAAATAAAATTTTGAAGTCTATTACTTACTAAGTATTTTAATACAGAACTCCAGAGCATCTCTAGATCATACTTATTCTTGGGTAGAAAGCCCATCTCTTTCTTTTTAAACTTGTGTAGAGGTTCTAGTTGTTTTTCCTATCCTCATTAAAAACAAAAGATAGGATGTAAATGTAGATTAATATTAACCATTACACCCGGAATTATTTCTTTTGTTCAGCAATAGCCAGGGATGGAGATCACTCTCCTCCTCCCACAAGAATTATGGCAGATTAGTTTTCTATCCACCAAGCAAGAGAGGTTGTTGTGATTTTTCACTCAATCAATCCATATTTCTGCAGCTTCGTTTATCATCTTGATTAGAAAAAAGTTGTCGACCAATTCTTGTACCCAGAAACAAATTTGTTTCTCAATTACCTTCAAAACTAGAGAGGTGCACATGCTCTCCCTTTTTCATAAAATGGTCACCATGCCCATTCCTCTTGCATTTTCATGCATATACCTACCCTTAGTTAATAAGGATTTACACTGCTTTATAAGAACCACGAGCTTTTGAACTTGCTCATGTCATTTCACTTCTTCCATGATGTTCATTCTCAGTCCACATGACTTCTTTTATTT
This sequence comes from Picea glauca, assembly GCA_000966675.3. Classification (NCBI taxonomy): domain Eukaryota; kingdom Viridiplantae; phylum Streptophyta; class Pinopsida; order Pinales; family Pinaceae; genus Picea; species Picea glauca. Next base: position 274,786 of record JZKD02S0171472.1, on the reverse strand, counting down.
CACAAAGAGGGATTACCCCAGTAGGAATTTTTTCAGTTATGACAGGTCAAGTAGGTTGATCTCGCCTACATCCATAATGCCTCTAGACATGGAGGATTGTACTCCCAATGCAAAATCCTTCATTTATTCAACACTTTTAATTAACATAGAATTCATTAAGCCCACTTTTAGGTAACTCCTGCCACCTATTTAGTCCATTTTCCTTCTGGACTTAAGTATTCCTTAAAACAGGTTTATGCCACTTGCATCCAAGTTTTATTATTAATGCCCCTCGGCATAATCCCACTTTTGTAGGACTAACTATTATTTCCCAAAATAAATGATAGGCTTCTTATGCCATCGTCTAGCATGATTCAATCTCATTGGGTAAAATCCCAACTGAATTTTAATCTGCATCCTTCCCCTAAAGGAACTTATGCAGATAATTTCCATATGGAAATAATACTCTCAACAGGCTCATCTTAACCTTTGTAAACTAGTCTTGTGACTATTCTTCGGCCCATCCATGCCCATGTTTGAATCATGCTCTTCTAGATAGGGTAGGGTAGGGTTCCCTCTCCCTTAAAGTTTTCTAAGAAATAAAAAATCACTTTACTCTTTCGTGAGCCCAAGCAGGCCAAGTGTTGTTTCCCTCTTTAATACCACTTTGTCACACACCCAACCCCTTAGGTATCCTTTTAAGGGATACGGTATAATTTTTTCTCTTTTTCTCAACCATCTCACATCATCTTCCCGAGACCTCCATCATTTTTTGCCCGTCAAGAGATTTCCAACAACTGTTACTATGCTCAAATTTGAGCTCTGAATCAGAAGTTATGGCCTTCCAAAGATCTTTAGACATCATTGGTCAAAGGCCACGTGGAACCCACGTGGCTCCACCCCATTCATACCATCCCACCTGGCACAAACTCGACCTTAGTCATCATCCTTTAGCAATGACATGGCCACTAGAGGGGCACTTGCAGGTAAAGTCTCTACCAAGTCGTCAGAGGCTTATTCACTCCTAGAACCTTGACACTTCTTATTACCTCTTTTTCCTTACCACGCGAACGATGCTAGAACCAAGTCCTCCAGACTTCATCCTTTCCACACTCTTTTGTAAAGAGATAAATCTTCTCGGAGACCCGAAGTCCCAGAGTCCCTTCAACTCCAGAATCTATGGTGGATATTCAATGTACTCTTGGATCTGACGCCTGAGATTCATCCACTCTCAACCCATCGCTTGGACTTGACTAGAGGGTGGGTCCCATGCCTAATTCGTTTCAAATACTACGATGTCATGTGGGCATATTTAGACACGCCACATCAACATGATGCATGTGGGCATGTCCTATCGAAGCTCGACACTACGATAGGGAAACTTTGGTGCTTCGGTGTTTTCAACCACCTTTCTCTACTCGCAAATCCTCCAGAGTCTCGAATCTTCGAAGTCCTACCACGTGGCTTCGCCCTTCGGCCCCATTGGGGTACATCTTCTAACACCCTAAGTCTCCCGGAGTTCTGAACTCCCCAAATCTCGTGGTCCCATTAGTCATTAGGTCAAGTAACTATGCACCAAGAGATAACATGTGGCAAAAGTTGGAGATGACAAGTGGCCCAATCGATAGGTGACACGTGTCAAGTTCCATTTGACACATAAGGTCCATGAAAAGCACGAATAAGAATGACATGTGGCATGCATAACATGGGTCCACGTCACCCTAGGTGACTTCAGCATGCAACATCACTTCAGACTAATAGTCTCTGGGAGCCTCTAGCCTCTCCTACCAGCGAATTTGCCCGGAGCTCCGAAGTTCGAACTCCCGCCAGCAACCTCCCAATACACTTTTATCCAACGATCGAGATAGCTCCACGTAGATCCATAGATCTACGGCCTTTGTTGCTTCATGAATTCGGTGCTCAGGGGTTTCCCTGGTTAGTTTCCTTTTTACTTCCGAAATGGCAATGTTGGACTAACCACGGTCTAGATCCAACGGTCAAAAGAGATCTTGAATCATCCTCGCATCGACAGGTCCTCGTCACTTCGAGACTTCGTCATTCTAGGAATGGGTGTGTACCCACCTCTTTACTTCCAGAGCAGTCAACGCTGGGCTAACCACGACGTCGATCCAACAGTCAGGGAATATCCAGCCTCGAATCAACGGCTCTAATTGCTTCACTTACCTTATCCTTCCACCACACTCAATCCATTGGTCGAGAGGGATCTCAAAGGAATCCTCAGATCCACGGCTCTCGTTGATTCGCAACTTCAGCGTTCGATAGCTCCAATGTTTTACAATGTTTATGTTCCCCGGAGTGTTGGATTCCCAAAGTCTCGAAGCCCAAAACGTAGCTCCTCTGGAGCGTAGAAAAGGTTTCCCAGGGTCCTATTCATATTAAACTTTAACCCGCTCCCAGAGCTACACTCTCAACTCTTAGTCATGATTTGGTTAATGCCATGGGCATGAGCTCCTAGTTACTTGGATGACTGGTTTGAAGGAAGCGTCCTTCATCTACAGTGCTTGGAATTAATAATAGGCGAATGTAAAATTTGAGGGGTAAATTGGACTGTAACATTCAAGTGGAGTCTAAACCCGACTCCAATGTTACAAAATCAATCCTTGCGAAAATTCTCTTGGGGTTTTTTGAACCAGCACATAGGCCAAAGCCTTATTTCCAAATATATCCCAAGAACCCATTTCTAACAGTTATGATAGCTTATGAAATGTAAATGGACGACTATGATAGCACGATCCTTTTTACAAAGGGTCTTCTCCGGCCTTCGACATGGCATTACCACAGGATTACATCCCTTTTGGGGATCGTCAAGCATTTCCTATGGTTCTAATTTCCTTTCTCATGGATCCATCACCGCATCCACTTACACATTTACCTTTATTCCTATACCATTATTCCTTACATGAATAGAGAGCACAGATAGAGATTTAATTTCTTTATCTCAGAATATTACAAAATAATTATATTCAACTGTGCAGGACCTGCACCAAACTTGTCATTCGAATGTACAAATTTACAAATGAAACAAGTGTTATTACTATTAATCCATGCTAGGCACATTTTAACATAATTATAGACAACCTTTGAATTTTGGTTTAAATACACAGGGTATAAGAATTTCTTATCTGCATTATGAGATGTAGTTACCAAACTGATTGTGGGTGTTCGCCTCTCCACCCAACCGTAGGATCAGAGGCATTCACTCTTCGCACTCTGGAAATTTCTCAAAGATTCTCTCTTTGTCACAGCCTCTGCGAGGTTTATCAGATGATTCCTTAGCATCAATCTTGTAGCCCTCATCTCTTAGGAGTCCTATCTCTGTTCTCTTTGTAACTAGAATAACTTAGTCATTTTTCAAAACCTCCCCAAAAATCCTCAGGTGCTCCTCTCCTTCTCAATTCTCTTTGTTGCTCCTCTTCTTCTCTATCTCTTTCTTTCCTTACAGAGCAAGATTTCGTGGGTCAGATCCCCAAATTCGTAATTTAGATCAAAGGTTTCTTGATGGGTACTCTACCCATTCTTTCATTAATTTCTGAAGAGTACTTTCAACTACCAATTTGACTGGTAAAATGAATTTTCTGGGACAGAGGACAATCTTGGGATTGGAACATTTTTAATTCAGCAGAGTATTACCTGGCAAGGGTCATTTCAACTAGTCATATTTTTCCTCACCATTCCCTCTCATGGCATTATAACTTGTACTGGAAACCCTCTCTACAGGTTTCCTCACTCTTTCCTCTAGTGATATCATGTCTAGTACTTCAAGGCTTCACCCCCACAGTCAGTTGTTGGAAATTTAAACAATAATAAATTTACATTGTTCACATGCCATAGCATGGTAATCATAAGTAATGATTAATTACAAGTTGGGGGAAACAGGGGTATTACAATCCCCTCCTCCTTCAAAGGAAGACCGTCCTCGGTGTTCTTTCTCAGTAATATCTATAATGCCTTTATCTTTTTGTTGTTGCAGCATTTCCTTTTTATTTTCCTCATAGTCTGGTCCCTTTCCAGAACCCCGACATTCATCATATCCCTACAACATTTAGAACAACATGCATGTCAATTCACAATTTCATGCATGACATTTTACTGTTGTTCAAAATTCAAGAGCAAGTTTTTCGTAATCCAACACAATACTTATCCGTTCAGGTCATGGATTTGCATCCATATGGTTGTCTTGTTATCTTGGCTCATTGTTTTTCCTTGATATACCCATTCTGTGCATGATCCCAATCAATGGTTTACAAGAATTATCAAAGTCTCCTCTTCCTTGTGGTCACTCACCCTCCAAGCCCAGGATCATGCATCCCCTTCTCTGCTAAACAGTTCCTCTAGCAATCCACCTTGCCTTTCCAAGGATTTCCCTCACAAGAAGAGTTCTAAAGACTTCATTGAGCCTTTCAGTCGAGGCATCCCTCAGACTTGTTATGTCGAGGCGTCCCTCTGGCTTGTATTACCGCAACACAACATATTCTAGGGTGATCATGGCTTACCACATGGTGCTTATGTCACAACAATAGCCTTTCTCATGCTTGTCCATATTGACAGTTATTCTTTGTCTCTCCAGGATAGAATTTTCTATCTCACATGTACACAGAAATTTGTGAGATGTCTTCATCAATTCCAATTCAGAATTTTCTCGCAAATCTATCACTCACAGACTTCCAATTCCCACACTTTATTTTTAGGTTTGTTCCACACAAGAACCAAATTCACAAGTATGGGACTTTCCTTCCCATATCAATTTGGCTCAACAAGCAATTAGTCTTCATTATGGGCTTACATCATTTCCATATCCAAGACCCTTTTTCCTGCAATTTCAACTTCAATCAGCCAAACAAATTGTTAGTTCTCATGCACATTATATTTTCAAAACTATGTATGCTAGAAGTCCAAGTCATTTTCATCTATTCAAGGGTACAAATCAAAAGGAAATATCATTCTTTACGCCTGCATCATTTCAGCATATCAAATTTTCAAAATGCAATTCAAATATCAAATGACTTTAATCAATGTGTCAATGTTCATGGCCACATTCATACCCAACGCACCCTTGCATTGATTTCAAATTTTCCACACTTTATGACAAGCACTTTGTCATGGTGTGTTGGAGCTCAACCAACCTCTTCACCATATGGTTTAATCATTCTCCTTCACTCTTACAGTAGGACTATGCTTCCTGCTACAAGCTTATCATGATCCCAAATCAGCACATATGAAACTAAAAGTTTCGCTTGAATGCACCCAAGCATTCTTCCTTCATTAGTAACCAGGGTGATAACACTCATGGCCACCCAAATTTTCTACACAATTCAAGTGGAGTAGTGGAAGGTTCTCCTTCCTCAATGGAAAATCCATTGTCTACCCTCTTACGCAAACATGCATTTCCTCAATGCATTCCATGGAATGTGATAACCATGAGCACTTTTATTCCCAATCTCCTTGGATTGGTCATTGTACCCATGGTACTCATTACTCGTGCATTTTTTTGCAATGATTATAACTCATCCTTGACCGGCATAGACTTCCTCTCTCTATTCTTCGGGTTCTTTTCCTGAATCATACCCTACTTGGGTATCAATGGCATCCAACAACTACTCAAATTCAATTACATATCATTGAAATAATAAAATATTTCAGAAGGGATTCTTACCCAATCCCTTCATATCTTATGCCTCATAGGAATGAACACTTTTATACATGTTCTAGATTTCAACACCCTCTCTAATATTACCTCATCAGTGGTGCTTTATGGGGATTTTTAAAGTCCCTTCAACAAATTTCAACAACAACCTTATCGTATTCATCCTCTGCTTGAGGTTTTCCATCATTGGTAACTGTCTTTCCCAACTGTTTCAATTTCTTTCTACACATAACATTAGTCATCATGTAAAATAAAAATGCATGTATCATAGCATTCAAATCAATAAAACATTTTCAGATATGTCCTAGAATATCTTTATGCACTTCATCACATTATCCTTAATGTTTTCATGAGTGAAACACAAACAATTCTCAATTGTTTCTACAGGAATTCAACCATCATCATTATGGTGTCAAAACATTTACTTTCATCAACACACCAGCTTCTCACCCCATAGAAAACATAATATACAGCAAGAAAGGAGTTAAGGGCTCTTCCCTTTTACAACTCCTTCTACACATCCTAGGACTTTTAGTCCAGCTGAGTTGTTCCAAGGCCTCACTGCCTTTACTTATCACAGCTTAACCAATCCTATTCATTTAAACATACTCATTTATTTATTTTCCTTTTACTAGTTGTACTTGTTTTCACAGTTGTTCCTTTATGGACTACAACTTTGTTAAGCAATTCAGAGTTTTGATTTTTAAATCAAAAAACTATCCCATGTTTTCCCTTTCTTTGCTTCTACTATTAACTCCCTTCTAGGATATTCCTGCTCTTTTCCTTGAGCAGCCTTGGTTAGGTTCACCTTAAGCTTCTTAGACAATTCATCATGCTACATCAGCAAGATTCTTTGTTTACAATGAATTATGAGCGTGTGCATTCTGCAGTCTCGAATCTTCGAAGTCCTACCACGTGGCTCCGCCCTTCAGCCCCATTGGAGTACATGTTCTAACACCCTAAGTCTCTCGGAGTTCCAAACTCCTGAAATCATGTGGTCCCTGTATCCATTAGGTCAAGTAACTACGTACTAAGGGATGACATGTGGCAAAAGTCAGATATGACAAGTGGCCCAATCGACAGGTGACACATGTCAAGTTCCATTTGACACATAAGGTCAATGAAAAGCATGAATCAGGATGACAGGTAACATGCATAAAATGGGTCTACGTCGCCCTAGGTAACTGCATCATGCCACATCACTACGGACCTACAATCTCCGGGAGCCTCCAGCCTCTCCTACCAGCTAATTCGCTCGGAGCTCCGAAGTCCGAACTCTCGCCAGCAACCTCCCAATACACTTTTATCCCACGGTCGAGATAGATCCACGTAGATCCATAGATCTACGGCCTTCGTTGCTTCGAGACTTCAGCACTCAGGGGTTTCCCTGTTTAGTTTCCTTTTTACTCCCGGAGTGGTCATTGTCGTACTAACCACGGTCTAGATCCAACAGTCAAGAGAGATCTTGAAGCATCTTCGAATTGACAGATCCTCATCACTTTGAGACTTCATCATTCTAGGAATGGGTATGTACTCACCTCTTAACTCTCGGAGTAGACAGCATTAGGCTTGTTATCACACAGTTTGTAGTTTAGGTCACAGGCTAGAGGATAGAGGACAAACTGGCGCAACAGGAACCTTCCCCACCCAATGTCACCTCGATGGGGAGGTTCTTTCTATTTAGGGAGGTTAGCCCAGGGGAGACGTCCCTGGTAACCTGGGGTTTTAAGAGGCAGAAGATACAAGGTTAAGTTTAAGAGTTCCCTCCTCACAGGTTACCACCAGTGTCATATAGTCCGGCTAATCAGCCAATAAAAGAAGTGTATGCCCTGTTGAAAACACCTGCCCAAAACAAGACAACAGCAACACAATATATATTTGCAGGCTATAACTCAAAGGGTTAGTACTTCTTTGACTATCTGATATTATTCAATAAGCAATTGTAAAGCAATAGATATAGAATGATGTCAACGTTGTGTCAATTAGCCATGAAAGATCATAAATTCATCAATATCTACCAAGATGACTGAGCTAACAATATGTCCAATCAACCGTTTACTCAATAAACGCTTCAAATCATCATTTAATTGTTTATATCACAGTTTTGATGCGTCAAGATGAGATATTCAACTATGACGTCATCCTTAATTAGGTTAGCAATGTTAGTTAGGGTTTCAGAAATTTAAAGTTTTAAAGGTAGTTTTGTACACTAAATCTTCAATGTTGGAGATCAAATCAGTGCCTTAGGGTAAATGGAGTCAAAGATAAGGGCACAAGGTCTCGGAAGGATGATAACTCAGAGACTAGAAGGTAGGGTTCTATGGTGCTGCAAAGGTA
>JZKD02S0171472.1:250861-264726 GCA_000966675.3 Picea glauca | reverse complement strand
ATCCTCTTGGCTAGGTCTTTTTTTCTTATTTTTCTTCGGGTCCCTCTTGTTTCTTATTGAGAAGCTTTTTATTACCTTCTCAGGGATCCCTGGGCGAGGCATCTCTAGGTTTTATTTTCTATGGCTTTTATCTTTTACCAACTTCTTTTACCCCCTGGGCCTTTAGCCCCTTCTTCCCACAGGATAAAGTGTAACCCCACAAATAGGTCATCCTATCATCCGAACTAAGGGAATGGGATAGATGAATGGGAGACAAGATGTAAAAGTGATAATATGGTGGGAGCGAACGATGGCTCTTCAAAATCCCCCCTGGTGGCTAACCAAAACCTATGGATACAAGCCTGCTAGGGCACCATGTTAATCCCCCCAACCATGGTCAAGTGGGTTAGTGTAAGATCCAAGCAATTGTCAGAAATGTAAGGAACATGATGCATATATCTGAAAGTTATAATGATCAAACATGACACATACCATGATACCTGGACCAATTACCTCATAGAGCAAGAGTCTTCTCCGATGCAAGTCCAAGCCGAAGGTGATGGATGATGTTGCTGCTGACAAGACAGGTCTGATGAAGAAGAAGAAATATGGGTCCTCCAGGGCCATGCTCAGGTCAATCCTGCTCTCGGTACTCCATGTCTAGGACCTGTGGGCCTCGAGACATGATCTCCTAGTTATCCCTAGAAATTGGGGATAACATCTGGCTCCAACTCGGGGACATGTGCTCACCGTAGAGTGCATGAGAACCTCAGCATCTCTGGCATACACCTATAGACCTGCTCACACTCGAATAGGGCATCAAAAACAAAGGTGGGGTGGTATTGCCACCCCGCAAGTATAACATATATGTATATGAAATAAAGCAATCAATATGCATGTGAGGAAACAAACTAACATGAAATGCAGATGGTATAATACATGGAAAATGCCTACCTACTTATACTTACCTGTACGGTCATGTCCCACCACCTTGGTGGGGTTTGAGGAGGCATCCGTTAATGGGTAATGGGCGCCTTCTTCCTTCCAAAGTGGACAAATAGTACAAGTTATCAACTGATTCCATTCCGACTTTGAAAGGTTGATTGTGTTCTTCCTTTCACATTAGTTGGCTCTCCTTTCTAAGTATCCCACATCCATACCAAATCTCCCTCCTTGTATTTTCGGATCTTGTGTTTGGTTGTTCCTTGAAAAACCCTGGTGTACTGTACTGAGGGAGGTGGGTGGGCTTATGGTGTAAAAACTTCTTGTTAGGATGGATGAATTTGCACGTCCCCTTCATCCTTTTTCCTTTTTAATATCTTTACCGTCCCAACCTCTTTGTTCTAAAACTCATCTGGGAGTTGTTGGTATTCTTCTTTCTTGGGCCACTCAATCTGGTCAAACTCTTCCTCTATTTCAAAGGGCATATCCTCTGGAGAATATTCTTGAAGAGTTTGTATCACATCTTTCTATGCTTCATTTACGGAAGGAACGACATCTTGTACGTGATTTCCAGTTATTGGCATATTGAGTAAACGTCCAGTTGTCCCATCTTTCAAAGGTAACAGCAAAAAGGTGAGATCCATTTCAAGGGACCCACCTGTCATTGCACCAAACTTCCTAGACAACAACGTTCCCCACACGTCCAGGACATCAACCACTATAATATCTATGTGGACTGTCTTCTCGGGGAATTTTTTTAATTGTACTTCGACATTTTCAACCACACCGTGTGTGGGTATTGCTTTGGATTCAAATCCACAAACATTTATGTAAGGCCTAGTGACCTTCAAGCCCATTTGCTGCATGACTTTAAGAGACATCATATTTGCACCAGCACATGTATCCAGCATGCAATTGTTAAGGTATTTGTTATTCATCATAAGAGTCATGAAAAAAGGTGGGTTTTCACCATACTGGATCCTGAAGTGATCAGCTTGCAACATAATTGGGGGGTCCATAGGCTCAGTTGTTCCCGAAAAGAAGGTATTAAAGCATTCTTTAATAGAGGGGGTATTAATTGCTTCTTTTCAGGGAACGTTTACATGCATCTTTGACAAGGCTCCTTCAACGTCAAAATCAACCGTAACCTTATCAGTTTTAGGTGTCTTGGGAGGAAGAACCTCAGGAGATTTCGGCTTATCAGTGGTAGGTTGTTTTGGATTCTTTCTTCGGTATACTTGGACTTCTTGCTTTTTTAGATTTTCTCGTGATTCCTGGTCCAAATTGTTTATTATTTCCATTCTTGCTACTCTTGCTGCTTCCTTTAGGGCCTGCTGATGTTCCACATCCATGATATTTATCTGAGGAAGATTCATAAAGCAGTCCAGATTGTTGACTTGTTGTTGGTTGGCGTTATAAGGACATTCATTCTCTCAATGTGCTTCACTGCATTCCAGGCACCAAGGATTTTCATCAACGACGTTTGTAGGGGCCAGAGTATTTGGAACTTCATTTTCATTCTTTGGCTTGTAGGTTTGGTTCCCTTTCTGGAATTGCCCTTTGAATGGAGGTTTAGGTGCCTAGGTCTGGGAATTTTCAAGTCTAACGATCAGGTTCATCATTTCTTCTTGATTCTTCATGATGTTGTCCATGGATGCTTGTAGCTTACTGATACTGGTGCAGAGATCTGAAGTGGGCTCAGCATTGTACACCACTTTCTGCTTGGTGTCTATTCTCCCCCTAGGGTTAGCAAAGGGCTCAATCTTGGATGAAAGGATATTTCCTTCTATCTTGGTAGCGAGCTCTTAGGCTTCTTGAATGGATTGAGGGTCTTTGTCTCTAAGAAGATACCCTAGTTGGCCACTGAAAGATCTGGTATAAATGTGAACAAGATAATCATCTTTCAGATGATGGCTTGGGGGAATTCGTTGGAGTAATGCTTCGAATCTGGTGTGAAATTCCCRAATAGACTCATTCTCATGCTTGGCAAGGCTATTTAGTYRGGTRAGCARCATGTTAGGGTCTTCTTTGATGCTCCACCTTCTGAGGAAKATTTKCTCAAGTCTATCCATGGTTTTGATGCTTCCATCAGGAAGGYYGAGATACCAACGTCTTGCAGCATCATAAAGGGTAGCAGAGAATAACTTCATAACCAAGTCCTCAGCATCGTCACTAATGGGGTGAAGCTGAAAAAATGCCCAAAAGTTACTCATATGCTCTTCGGCACTAGTGGCATCAGTGCCAGTAAACTTAGGCAACCACTTCTCATACTTGGGTGGAATTTGCCTAGGGTAGCGAGGTATGGTTGACATGTCTAATGGCTTGAACAGAGTAGATGGCCATTTTCTTTGACTGTTAACTGGGTTTGTAGTGCCGGTCTAAGAGGTAGACATGTTTAAAGGAAGTCTCTTTCCAAAAAGTGACTTGACAACAGGTGAATTTAAAGGAGGCTTCCTTCTGAAAGCTAAAGGAGGATTATTGAATCTCCTTTTGGTTTGTGGAGTCGCCAGATAGTTTTCCTGAAACTATCAGAGAATAGGGGAATAACTTCTAGTGGAGTCGCCAGGTAAGCTTATAAGAGCAAAGGTCTTTGAGGCAAGGCTTACCAAAATATTTGTCGCTGAGGAAGATTGACTCGGTGTTCCCCGGCAACAGTTTGTAGTTTAGCTCACAGGCTAGAGGATAGAGATCATAGATTATCTCTCTATCACAGCTTCTGCGAGGTTTATCAGATGCTTCCTTAGCATCAAGCTCGTGGCTCTCATCTCTGAGGAGTCCTCTCTCTTTTCTCTCTATAACCAAAATAACTTAGTCCTTTTTCAGAACCTCCCCAAAAATCCTCATGCGTTCCTCTCCTTGTCAATTCTCTTTGTCGCTCCTCTTCTTCTCTATCCTTTTCTTGCCTTACATAGCAAGATTTCATGGGTCAGATCCCCAAATTCATGAGTTGGATCAAAATCTTCTTGATGGGTACTCTGTCCATTCTTTCATTAATTTCTGAAGAGTACTTTCAACTACCAGTCTGATTCGTAAAATGAATTTTCTAGGCCAGAGGACAATCTTGGGTTTGGAACACTTTTAATTTGGCAGAGTATTGCTTGGCAAGGGTCATCTCAACTAGTCATGTGTTTCCTCACCATTCCCTCTCATGGAATTATAACCTGTACTGGCAACCCTCTCTACAGGTTTCCTCACTCTTTCCTCTAGTGATATCATGGTTAGTACTTCAAGGCTAATACATTTACATTGTTAACATGTCATATCATGGTAATCATAAGTAATGATTAATTACAAGTTGGGGGAAACAAGGGTATTACACCTCTCGTGCTCCAATACACATCACCAAAAAATACCATATTTGACTAACTTATACAAATTCTCCGCCATAAGTTGATAATTTGTTGCCTTTACTACTAATTTCTTCTTCTGCGCAATAATAAATTCAACTGTTGGTACTCTTATGCTCAGGAACTGAAAAATATTTGCAAAGTAATAATCGACCATCTGTACTACGAACAAGTGTGCATCTAGTAGATTGTCGTCCGCATTTATTGTATCTTCCCCTATTAATATGTGCGACAAATTATGAGGTCATGTATTTAATTTTCCTGGTTTCATAATCACTTCAAAATCATACTCCTGAAATAATAAAAATCATATGCATATATTCCCTCCCAACACTGGCTTATTGACTAAGTATCTTAGCACAGAATGATCTTTGTAATCTTAAAATGTGATCCCAATAGATAATTCCTAAACTTCTATAGTGCATACACCATTGCCAACCCTTCATGCTCTGTAGTAGTGTAATTTTGTTTAGTAGTGGACAACTTTTTCTGGGCAAATGCAATGGGATGATCCAAACCTCCTTATCTCCTAGCTAAGCTAGAATTGCGCCTAAAACTATAGATGATGCATCTACATGAACATGTAATTCCTTCTTCCAATCTGGAAATACTAAAATTGGTGCAGTAACTAGTTTCTACTTCAAGGTATTCAAACGTTGCTGACGTTCCTCGTTCCATTGAAACTTAACCTCCTTCTTTAGGAAAAAATTTAGTGGGGTTGTGATCTGTGTGTATCCTCTAATAAACTTTATGTAGTGCCATGTATGACCCAATGTTGCTTCTAGTTGTCACGCTGAAGTAGGTGATGGAAAATCAACAATAACAGTAATCTCCGCAGGATCAACCAAAATGCCTGGTTTACATACTACATGACCCAAAAGGATGCCAAATGGTGCGTAGAAAATACACTTATTCAGTTCAAGGAAATATGGAACTATCTACATATGTCCAACATCAAGTGCAGAATTTCAATATGGTATTTTAACAAACTGAACATTGTCCAATCATCCAAGTATACTTCTAGGAATTTATGAATAGATTCTTTAAAAGTCACGACAACAACTCGGGAAAATAATATTGCCGCATTTTTCAATCCAAAAGGAGTGACTGTATACTGATAACATTCCCATTCCATCGCAAATGTTTTCTTATGCCTATCCTCCTGTGTAATCTTAATCCAGTGATACCCAAAGAATCCATCAGTAAATGAGTAAGATTCATGTCCTCCTACATTCTCCAAAACTTCATCTGTAAACAAGGTAAGAAACAGGTCATGTAAGCATACATCATTCAATTTCTGTAGATCCACACAGATTCTAATTCCACCAATTTTCTTGTCCTGGACCACCATTATACGGATCCATTCTGACACTGTGACAGGTTCAATAATCTCATCTTCTGGCATCATATCTATATCTACTTTCACTTTCTTCTTGTGTACTGGGTTCAATCAGTACAGTCTATGATTCACTAGCTTGGCATCCGGCTTCAAAGGGATCCTCATCTCCCCTAGCTCCCCAACAATCCCTTTCATTTCTGAAGATGTAGTTGGAAAAAGGTCCTATTATTCACGCAGTAAATTAGCAATCTTCTCGATAGTTTCTTCATTCCAGTAATCTCCAATTTGTGCAAACTTGGGATTATCCTCTATACCAATATTCACCTTGTGTGTTTTCAATGGCTTTTCATATGCGGCAGATTCAAGCTCGGGACCTTCTACTATGTGTTTTCCTTTAGTTTCTAGCACTTGCAAATTTTTTGGGTATTCATCCTCTTGGTCTTCTCCAGCGACGTTATATCATTCCAAAACCTCTTGAACAATCACAGAAGATATGGCCGCACTACATAAGGGTATTTTTCTCGTTGAGTCTTCTAATGTAAATATCTTGTTTTTATAATCTGTAGAGATGTGTTGACCAAAGGGGCATCATCTTCAAAATTGAAAGTTACCATGAAGTTGTGAGTCATATCTTCGCAGTCTGTTGTTCCTCTATGTACTTCTAGTTCTATATACAAGTTCTTCAGGATCATATCCAAAGTGTGTACAAACAAGTGTGTCCATTCATGCTTAACTAGTGAGCTCCATGTCGTGGTGCACTGTGTAAGATGATTTGTAGGACAACTCAATCCAGTATACTTTTGTGTAGTATATTCATTTTTTGTTCTGAACCTGAACTGTATCGACCTTCTACATTACTGCCAATTATCTATTTTATCCTTATGCGTATCCCACCAACTTGTAGGGGTCGCTTTAAGCACAACATCTAAATCTAGCAATCTCTATTGTTCGGATATTTGCAATTCAAATTATTTTACAAAAGAATCTATATCTATTAGTCCATCATAGTTCGAGGGATCACGTACCTCAGCTCCAATCCATCACAATATGTGGGTAATACAAGCATATATCCTTGTAGATGCTTCATGTAACCTCTGTTTCCAATGTTCCAATGCTTCTTTTGAATCTAATGTACAAAAATTGATACTTCGCCAACTGAGTACACCCTCAGAAGTAGGATTAACATAGTCATCCATCTGCACGGTCACATTGTAAAGCTTATCAAGTTATTTTCCCTTTGTCGGTCCCACATATCGTCTTCCTTCTATGGGATCCAATGGCGTAGTAACTCTCAAGTCTCCTACTTCAAAGATAATTTGTCTCTTTTTCAGATCAATAATGGTATGGTTATCAAAATCTCAGTTGAGTCCAAGTAAGACTAGGTAAGGTTTACTACCATCCACTATCTCTATTACTTCAAAATTTGTTGTGTCGCACACTCCAACGATATCAACATTTACCTCTGTCAATCTTCCAATCGGAACAATCTTATGTTGATTTGCTAGCCTCAATTGAATAGTTGTCTAGATCAAAAAAAAAATTCCCATCATTTCCCATTTATTCTTCGGAATGATGTTCACATTACATCCCAGATCCAATATGATATTATCCATATCATAGTCTCATATCTACACAGTAAGTCGGAATTCCATGTCTGTCCTTTTCCTGTGTTATACCGGGTTAATTGTTCATTGTGCACCAAGTTCTTCTTTATCTTACATTGATCCAAGAGGATATCAGTGGCCACCACCTATTCCAACTGGCTCAAAACAATTTTCTGGCAATTTACTATTTTTAGCAGTTTTTCGGTTCCCAAACTTCCGAGGCCATTTTGAGGACCTAAACGATGTTTTTTCATGATCAGGCACCCCAATGAAAATTAAGGGCTCTCATTGAGCCCCCAAAATGAATCTCCTCACCGATACCTTTCCAACAAGCTATCGTGCGCCCTAAACGAAGATCGCATGCAAAAGTTACGACCCCGAGAAGTTGATGTACTAACTTACCCCAACGGGACCCACATGACTTTTGGCGTTTCATCTCCTAGGGTTAGGTTTTTGGCTGTCTATGGTTTTGGAATTCATGTTTATTGTAAAAAATCCTTCTGATCCTAATTTGTACTCATCTTCTTGCGAATGATCATAGCCGTCGCATCTCTTCTCACAGATAAGCTACCACCATTCTAGCAAGCTTGTTTCAGTCTGCATTTTACAGTTTCAACATATTTCTTATTTAATAGAAGTCAATTTTTATTGTATCATTGTTGTTATTCACTGTGTATCTATGCTAATATTATAAATCTGTGTTTTTATTTCCTTCTGCTCATAAATCTAGATCAGTGGTATCAAAGTGGTCTGATCCTTGTCGTTTTTTATTGCATGTCCTCGACGAGGTCAGGGTATAGAGAATTGGGTCTCGAGCTTGTTTCTCTTAAGGAAAATTGCTCTCACACGGCCAAGCAACCTTCCATGGCAGGAAAAAAGAAATACGACGGGACAGGATATCCTTTCAAAATGTTGCTCGAGGAAGCCCTCGAGCGACAGAGGAACGAGATGATGGAAAACTTTGCACAAATCCTTCGATGGTTGTTGACAAGCAATGCATCTACCTCAAGCAGAGGTGTCGCCCCCTTCAAGGTAAAGAACAACTTTGATATTCCTATATTTGAAGATCAGATAGACGCATATGTTGTAGACAATTGGTTGAATCTGCAAGAAGGGTATTTTTTTGTCCACAACTTTTAGAATAGAGAAAAGATTACTTTTGCACTCCTCAAAGTTGTTACCCATGTAAAATATTGGTGGGAGACTTTCTATGAGAAAAAGGAAACTAAGGAACCCTCATTATTTACAGTCTCACTTACCTGGGAATCCTTCAAGGATGTTATTAAGGAACAATACTACCATGTTGGAAGTTACGACGACATGTATACAAAATGGACCACACTACGACAGGAAAGGGACCAAGCAGTGCCAGAGTTCACAAATGTCTTCCATACCTTGTGCACCAAGCTAGGTATCAAATATTATGAGAGACATTTGGTGCTCAAGTATCACAGTGGTCTACATAGATACATCTAGGTATAAATGGAGTTTTTGGACATCTCGTCCTTAGGTGCGGCCTATCGATATGTCGCCAAAATTGAGCATAATCTTAAACAAAAGACACGATAATTTAGGTCTGGGAACTCGTCACACTAGAAGCAGGGCAAGGGCAGCCCCAACTCATAGATCAAAGGACAGAGTAAAAATGGACAGCCTCAAGATAGCCAACCTAATCCACAAGCAAATAAGGACAACAAAAAGATGAAGAAAGATACCGGGAAGGGTGTGACTTCCATAAGACCCCTTGGCATAACACCGTTGATTTTCGCTCAAAGCAATAATTGGTGGAAGAGGTGAAAGCCTTAGAAAATGGGAGATGGATCATTGACACGAAACCCAGTGCCACCGTTGTTACCACCAAGATCCATCTCGGTGAACTTGATGAGGCAAAGGAAGGTGAGCGCCTCTTTCATTTACAGATGTGGGTGAAAGGCACTCTGGTGCACTTCATCGTTGATAGCAGTAGCCAGAAGAACCTCATATCAACAGAGGTCATCAAGCGGTTGGTCCTGCAACAATGTTGCACCCGCAGCCCTACACCATTGGATGGCTCTGCCAAGGGAGTGATGTTTGTGTCATCCCACAGTGTCGCATGTCATATGGCATCAAATCATTCAAAGATGAGGTATTGTGTGATGTTGCTCCCCTTAAAGTTTGTGATGTTATTTTGGGCTAACCTTATTTATGGAAACGTCATGTTGTATATGAGTCTAGGCCTTACAGTGTTATTATTACTTTAAACAGAAAATTGTACAGGATACCCAAGATAGTCCCACCCAGTGCAATTTCCTTGATCTCTGCCAAGCAATGTAGGAAGGTCATCTCTCAGACCAGGAAGTTTGTCTTCTTCATGATTCTCTCTCAGAGTGAGCAAAATATTGTAGCAACATCCATGGCCTCCGCGGCTGACCTCTCCATACAACAGAAGCAAGTGGATAAGGTCATGGCAGAATACAAAGACATATTCTCCTCACCTATTGGGGTACCTCTGCACTACCAGGTCAAGCATTCCATCGATCTGACCCCTGGCGCACCGCTACTCAATGGACCAGTCTATCATCACTCTATGTTAGAAAATGAGGAGATCAAGCATCATATCCAAGAACTGCTCCACAAGGAGCACATCCAACCCAGATCATTGCCTTGTGGAAGCCCAATCGTGTTGGTGCAGAAGAAAGACGAGACTTGGTGACTCTCCATTGATTACCGAGCCCTAAATAAAATCACAGTGATGAACTGGTACCTAATTCCCCGAATCCACGATCTTCTTGATCAGATCAAGGGATAAAAATACTTCAATAAGATTGATCTAAATCTAGCTACCATCAGGTCCCAATAGAGCAGGCGGATGTATGGAAGACTTCCTTCATGTCAAAAGAAGGCCTTTTTGAATGGTTGGTCATGCCCTTTGGTTTGACAAATGCCCCAGCAACTTTCATGAGGACGATGGATGATATCTTGCGGACTTTCACCAATTCTTTTGAAGTGGTGTATATGGATGAAATCCTCATCTACAGCAAGACTTGGGTGGAACACTTGCAGCACATTCAGCAGGTTCTGCACAATCTGCAGCAGCACAAGCTATATTCCAACTTGGAAAAATGCTCCTTTGGCATGGACAAAGTCCACTAAATAGGTTTCATTGTTGATGCACATGGTGTGCATGTGGATCCAGCCAAGATCTAAGTCATTCGTGATTGGCCAGCCCCAACCACACTCACTCATCTTTGAAGCTTCTTAGAACTTTCCAATTTCTATCGCAGGTTCATGTTGGGATTCTCCCATATTGCATGGGCCCTTAGCCAAGTAACCATGGGTGGTGGTAAGGAAAAATTTGTGTGGGGAACGTCCCAACAATAAGCATTTGTTGATCTGAAGTAGTGCTAGTTCTCAACCCAGTGCTTTCATTACCTAACCTGCACAGCCCTTTGAAATCAAGATAGATGCTTCAGACTATGTTGTGGGCGTAGTCCTCACTCATCATGGCCACCCCATGGCCTATCATAGTGAGACATTATCATATGTTGTTTGTAAGTACCCTACTTATGAAAAATAAATGTAATCCATTGTGCAAGCCTACCACCAATGGAAGCATTACATTCTTGGGAAGGAGACAGTCATCCACACTGATCGTAAGTCATTGCAGTTCATGCAGACATAAGGAAAATTGCAGAATGACCGCCATTAGAAATGGTCCACATACTTGCAATAGTTCCACCTCATCATCAAGTATAAAATAGGAAGCGGAAACCAATTCGTTGATTTCCTCATCCAACATCCAGTCGCGGAACTCACCACAGTGCTAGACTCTTGTGGCCATGAGACCTCTGGATGGCCCCACCTCTATGAGACAGATCCTGACTTCACCAACACCTACCAGATGTTGGGCGCAAACACAATTGTCACTAATTTCCTTCTTCAGGTTGGGTTGTTGTTCCATCTGGGACATCTCTGTGTTCTGTCAAGTGAGCGAGTGAAGCTTATTTGGGAAGCCCACTACAATCAGGTGGAAGGACACTTCAGCGTGGAAACGACAGTGGCAGTGTTGCAAAAACACTTCTACTGGTCAAAACTTCAACAGGATGTCAACAAGTATATTATGTCTTGTACTGCCTGTGATATTTCCAAACCAAACACTGAGAAACAAGGCTTGTATACCCCTCTGCCTACTTCTGACAAGCCCTGGGAATCCATCTCAATGGACTACATGTCGGGCCTTCCTTCCACCAAGCGGGGAAATGATTGTGTTTTTGTGCTTGTCGATCACTTTTCCAAGATGGAAATTATGGTCGCCTACAAGAAGAGCATCACCACAGAGGCCACTTCCAAGATCTTATTTGAACGAGTGTGGGTACGTATCCCACAAACCATTATCTCAGGTCAGAACAATCAGTTCCTCGGCATATTCTAGTCAAGCCTTTGGTCACTGCTGGACACCCAGCTCACCAAATCCACTTCCTTCCATCCCCAGACAGATGGAAAAACTGAGTTCATCAACCGAATTATCGTGCATACCATGCACATGTACAATTCCAAACACCCCCGCACATGGGACAAGAGTCTTCCCTTTGTTCAGCATAGCTAGAACAGAGCCATACACAACTCAATAGGTCACAACCCCTTTCATATGGGGTTTGGATTTCAACCATTGGGTTCCATGGATGTTGCACTACCCCTTGTGTCCACCCAGGCAAACTCATCCCATGCTCCAATTGAAGCTAACAAAGCCACCTGATTCATTGAGCGAATCTAGCACATCTGCCAACAGGTTCAAGATATTTTACAGAATTCCAATGCCAAGTACAAGAAACACCATGATCAACATCGGGTGCCACAAAAATTTCAGGTGGGAACAATGCTTTTGAGCTCAACATTCCCCCCTTCCTTGGCTTTCACCCAGTGTTCAATGTGGACCTCCTTAAGCCATATTTTCCACCATTATTGGACACCTCAGAGATAGAAAAACAGTTGACACCAACAGAGCTCAACCCTGACTGCATGGAACAAGTATCCACTGATCAGATCATGGACACACAGGTCAAGGTCACTCATCGGCATAGGATCCATCTTTATCGGGTCGTCAAAGAAAGGCAACTTCTACACTAAGGCAAGTGGCTCACTCGGGGCCAAATTCAGCAAACATTTCCCCATATGATGTGGGAACTCAATGTAATAGATATCATTGCTTCCTAAGGGGGGACGATGGATCCAAGAGGATATCGTTGTCCACCCACCTATTCCAACTAGATCAAAACAGTTTTCTAGCAATTTACGATTTTTAGACATTTTTTGGTTCCCAAACATTCGGGGCCATTTTGACGGCCTAAACGATGTTTTTCATAATTTGACACCTCAATATTACACAAAGGATTTGATTGAGCCCCCAAAATTAATCTCCTCATCGATACCTTTCCAACGAGCTATCGTGCACCCTAAACAGAGATCGTATGAAAAAGTTACGACCCCGAGAAGTTGATGTACTAACTTACCCCAACAGGGCCCACGTGACTTTTGGCGCTTCATCTCGTAGGTTTAGGTTTTTGGATGTATATGGTTTTTGCATTAAGGTTTTTGTAAAACTTCCTTCAGAGCCTCATTTGTACTCATCTTCTTGTGAATGAGTGTAGTCGTCACATCTCTTCTCAAAGATAAGTTGCCACCATTCTAGCAAGCTTGTTTCAGTCTGCATTTTACAGTCTTAACATATTTCTTATTTAATAGAAGTCTAGGTTTATTGTATCGTTGTTGTTATTCATTGTGTCTTTGTGTTAATATTATAAATCTATTTTTTCATTTCGTTCTTCTCATGAATACGGATCATGCACGCACTGGTCAATCATCCTGCACAGCACGTTTATTGCAGTTTCATCCTTCATTAGTTTTAAACAACTCTTTAAGAAACTTTTCATAGTACTTACCTTCTCAATTGGCCTTTTTTTGATCGAGTGGTAATAGGTTGGAGGCATTTCATACACAGGTTATGAAGTCAATGCTCCACATCATGTTTCTAGCAGTCTTCCTTGATTGCTTACATCTGTCTCTCTTTCCAAGGGTCAAACGTCGGAGGAGGTTCTACTGCTTTTTGGACCCACGAGTCGGTGTGAATTCCTTTTCCATCGCATCAGCTCATGTGTTTCCTCCTTTGTGCATAATTGTTGCTACCCTTGGTCAATTGTCTTACTCTTCCACTGCTATCATCTACACATTCTAGTTCCTTTTCTCCTGCCACTTTGCAATTAGTTGCGAACAGTCGTCTGTCACATGATCTAGTTGTCTAAAGTATGTGCATGTCATACATGGATTTGGAAAATCTTGTTCAAATGCCCAGACTATTACAGTTATAGTAGATAATCGATCCTCTTCCTCTACTGAATCCTACCCTTCCCTGACCTCAGAATCCTCCTCTTCCTCCTTGATTATAGACCCTCAGAGTATTATATTGTAGTACCCCTCCTTTTGATACTTCTTCCCCTTGAACTAGGTATCCATTTGTGGTCCGTGTTGATACTAAGAGTGGGGGTGAATCAGTATCAAGTACGATTTAAAACCTTTTTCAAGTTATACTTAAACCATTCAACTATATCCAATGAGAAATGAACAATAGTATAAGAGTTACACCAATACACCATAATACACCATGCACAATATATGAGA